>JBBPBX010013526.1:11394-21699 GCA_038048925.1 Garcialebias charrua
TTGCAACTTCACACTGTATCCTGTTATGGACACAGTGTGAGATATGATTTTATTTTTATTTTTACCTCATCTTCCCTCGTGATTTCCTTTTCCTTATCTGACAAAAAGGGCAGTGCCTCCCATGATGGCTGCAGCCTCAGGCACCCGTCTCCCCATGTCTTCTGTTGTTTGGTTGGTTTTTTTGGACGACTGTACTGAAATGAAATTTGTTGTGCTTCTTGTGCAATGACAATAAAATCATTCTGATTCTGAAAAATAAAACGCTTTAAGCCAGGTGGCCAACTTACTACTCACAGATCAAACAGCCTGAGGACAACCAAGACCAAAGTGGTTCAGAAAAAAAGGGTTGTAAGCTCAATCATCCGGCTAGATAAAAACATCTGGACCAGTTTCTTTAAGAGAAAAACATTTTGTCTCCCATCCAGAGGATGTTGTCAGTCTGCGGCTTGCCAACCAGATCTGTCCCTTCGGTAGCTTGCATTGCTCTGTTTGCATGTGTTGAAAGACTTTTGAGATTCCACAGGAGGTTGACTTGAAACACGGCAGTGAAGGTTACCTATGGGACAGATATGGTTGGCAGGCCGCAGACTGACAATATCTTCTGGATGGGAGCTGAAAACATTTCTCACTTAAATAAACTGCTCCAGATTATGTGGTTTAACCTTATTTTGTTGATTCTAACAATTATTTGTTTTTAACTTTGGTGGTTGAAAAGTTTTTTGCATTGTTTATGAATCCCTCAATAACTCAAAGTACAACATTTACCAGTATAGAATCATTATTGATCTTCAACAAGAACATTTTCTACTGAAGATAGAGCTCAGCTGTATCACCTGACATGATCTGTTTTACGTTGCATCTGCTAATAAAAAGGAAATTCTGCAGCAGCCCTCTTTCAACAGCATCATTTTGAGAAATTCTCACAGATTTTTCTCATGAAGGAAAATCAAAGAGTTGTATATATTCTGTCTCTCATTCAGCTGAATGTCAGACGCACTCATCAACGTCTCCCCAAAGACCTCATTATCCTCTTAATTTCCAATTATTTCAAAGACAAATGAGAACACCTGGCATCCCATGCAACCACCATCAATGATGAACAGAGAAGACTGAGCCATCCCTCACCGGGGATAAATGGAATGATGATCAAAAGCATCCCCCCTTCCCCAACACTTGTAATTCCAACTCAGTTCTAATGCATGTAGGATTTCCTTCCCTTACCTGCATTTTTGTTCTTTTCTTTCATGTCCATAAACACTGTTTCTCCCTGCCAATTTGCAGTAATGGTGTTGTTGTGGTGCAACTTAATTTAGTCAAATACATGGTCTCCTTGGTGTGTTTTTACAATGTGCGATGCAGATGTCATGTGGTTCAACAGTACAAGGACATTTCACTGCGTTCTGAAAAAGTTTAATAAACTCTAAAATTAAACGTATCTCATTTTTAAAAAAAAGTATACAAATAACAACCATTAACAATAAGTATTGTTTTTAAATTATGAGAAAGTACAAAATACATAATAAAGTCAAGCAGCTAAGTGAGCACAAGTGAAGCTTTTTAAAAGCCTGTGGCATATTTTAAAGTGTTTATTAGCATTCCATACATTCACATTTTGCCAGTACTTTTGCAATTTCCACTGCTGCTACAAATCAATGAGACACAAAGTGTTTCCACACAACTGCTTTAAAACCAGCAAAGCTCTTGTGTTTTGCCAGAACTAGACATTGGTGGTAAAAGTGTTTTATATACTACTTTCTTTACCATTCCTTGTGGCAAAAAGAAAAAAAACCTTAGTTTGGATGAGTGTGGAGTATATGTGCTTGTGGAATAAAATATTGTTGCACTTAGGCCCCTTCACTGTCCATTTTTAAAACCCGCCTGAAAACTCATTTCTACGCATTGGCCTTCAACCCAACTGACTTGATTTTACTTAATTTTTATTGGTATTGATTTTAGCTGTTTAACTTGTCATTTTACTGTGTTTTGAATTGAGTTTTTAACTTCAATATTGCGTGCTTATCGCTGTAACTTAATATTTATTCTTTCTTTTATCTTATTAATCACTGATGTTCAACACTTTGTTTCAGCTGTGGCTGGTGTTACAGCACTTTATAAATAAAGTTGATAATGATGATAATAAAATATAGTTCACCTTTTTCCATGCACTGGCTTCTGACATCAGTGCTTTGGTGGTTCTGTACGATTACATGCGTTGCTACACCACTTCCATGCAGACTTACATATTATGTTATCAATTTTTTTGTGTGTAGGATGTTGATTTGCAGGTTTGGAGCACAGGGATTGGCATTTAGCTATAAAAAGGTAAATCATGGGAACAAGTAAACTGGAAAATATTATTTGAATGACTACTTCATGTCCAAAGATAAAGTACTAAATGAGAAAGTGATGGGGGAATCTACTGTTTGAGTTAGTTGTCACATTATTTATCCTGTCACGTTTCTAAACTCACGTGTTAGATTTTTAACATACATGTGAGGCTGACATACTACTCGTCTGTATCATATAAGTTGAAATGTTTCAATTCAAGTTTTTGAACACAGATCAAATCTCAGTTCCATCATCCTGAGCCAACAGTGCACCGACCGACTTTAACCCATGAGCAGCCAAATATATCAAATTGAAATTACCTCATTTTAATTCAGTGCGGTAACCCGCTGTGTGCCTACTGAGAACTAGGAATAAATTAGTCATTTCATGTGTGCAGTACATGTGGCTTATTTCACACTTCATCATTTATACTGTTGTAACTTCCAGCTGTCAAAACAGTTGGGAGTACCAGAGCACCTAGAAGAATACTTAATGTGTGTAGCACACCCACAGTATTCACCTTTATATATTTTATTTTTCTTCCTATATGGGGCGTTTGACTGTAGGAAGATATTATCACTCTATGTGTGAAGATCTGAAAACATACTTCAACCTTGGGTTTTGACTACTTCCAAGTATTAA
This sequence comes from Garcialebias charrua, assembly GCA_038048925.1. NCBI lineage: Eukaryota > Metazoa > Chordata > Actinopteri > Cyprinodontiformes > Rivulidae > Garcialebias > Garcialebias charrua. The sequence goes on from JBBPBX010013526.1 coordinate 14,365, forward strand.
AAAGTAAGTGTGAAAGTGCTCCTGGTTAGAAGAAAGATGGAAGGGAAAAAACAAAACAAAAAAACTTGCAAAGAGCAATTTCCAAACTTCTCAAATGGTATACAAAACTGCTTGAGACTAGAACAAATTTACCTTATTTTGCAGATGAATTAATGTTTTTACACTTTATCTGGCTGTTTCTAGGTGCAGCTCTATAAATTATGAGGTGACACATCCACATTAGGGGGGCTTTACAGTGCATGAAACACTCATGTAGGAGGTAAGAGTCAAGTACGAGGCTGTTTTGCTAATTCACAAGCTGCACAGCAATTGCTCCTTGCTCCAAAGAGAATTGCAGCTGAATCCTCCTGTGGCCTATTACACCTTGTGGTTGAAAGTTGTGTGAAAGAGTTTCAAGTACAAGTGTGTCTGTAAACTTTGGAGCTCGCTGAGAGCCCACGAGTGACTAAAGACCATTAACTTGTGAAGCTGTATTGCAGAAAATCTTTGAGACTCAATACGTAGGATCAGATCCCAAGCACTTGTGGAGATCTGAGTTCAATACTTGGTTGAGATTAGAACTTTAAATGTAGTACTTCACACAAATACACATGCATTTCAAGGTATGAAACAAGTATTAACTATTGTGTTTTTCATTGAGGTGTTTTTTGTCAATTTACATACAGTTGTTGTGTCTTCTGTCAGCGACTTCAAGGGAACTCCCTACTGTTAAGGTGTGATCCGTCAATGTATGTGTTACCTCAGCTTGCAATTTACAAATGTTGGTGCGTGACTCCTGTTATAACTCCACGCGCACACAGTCTGGTTCATTGAATTGATAAAGCTCCTCGGATGAGAAGCGAAACGTCTTCTGTTACAAATAAAGTCCAGTTGATCTTGTATTGAACGCCTTTTTGATTTATCATGTCCTGAACGACTGAGAATCTTCACCAGCATATTGTGTTTAAATAAAACAATGTTTAGGTGTTTAGTAAAATGTTAACAGTTGGATCAGGGCTTACAGGTAATTTGTAAACCAAATGATGGTGGTGGTGGGAGGAGTCTGTGGCTCCTCCCCCAGATAATTTTGAATAAAGTAGATGTCATTTCCTGCATTCTGGTGTATTTTACAAATGTTTCTTACAGTAGATGTGAAACAAAATATGTAAACTCAAATATTATTAAAATCTCTCTGACTGAAAAGCATTCATAATGCAACACCGCTGCAGTTCTGCAGGTAAGGGGTGTTCACTTCAGGACAAATGGAGGTCACCGATTTGTCATTTGCTGACGTGTCCACTGGTTTGATTGACAGGTGGCTTGACTTGTGCCAAGGGAAAAAAAAACATCATAGATTTTACTGACCTGTTTGAGACTGTTGTAAGTTATTCTATATGTATTCAATATGTTGGTGAATCTAAGGTTTGAGAAATGAGCTTCCTTACAATAAGGAGCCAAGATGGTGTAGTGGCAGGGCTTCCGACTTGGGACCCGAAGGACGCGGGTTCGCGCCCCGGCCACTACACACCTTGGGTGTCTATGAGTGCACACCTAATTCTCCAGCTCCCCGGGTGATTTCTGGCTGCTCACTGCACCACCTGGTGGTGGTTGGGTTAAATGCAGAGACAAATTTCGTCTGTGTATGGGAAACATACACAGATGACAGAAAAGGACATTATTATTATAATGATGGATTCTTTATTTTTCAAAGGTGCTAGGTTAAAATTTAGGGGTGCTTGAGCACCCCCAAAAAGAGGTTAAAATCAAAGCTGAAGCCAGTTTGTATTTATAATTTATGCTACTTTTGATTTGATTTGATGTTTATTCATTCATGTTAAAAGAACAATACAAAACAGTTTCATCAGATACAAGAATACAAGTAGGATAAAATGAACTTTTAAACACTTTATGTGTGATTTATAAGTGACTTAAGTGCAGGATCATTTCTTACCATACTAGCTGTTTAGTATTTAAACAGTATAAGTGTGCCTACTCATCCACCTCCCTGCTCCGCACCGTGGGACAATAAGTGCAGCTCTAAGTTTTTGGCCACACAGAAAAAAATTGCCTAATATTTGGTGCCTTGGCATTGGCTCCAAAATATCTTCATATACTCTGACTGCACAACAAATAGCTTTATGAGCCAAGACCATTGTTTCTTTTTTGCAGTTCAAGTGAAAGTTCAGATAACTCCTGCAGTTTATTTTTTTTTATTTTTTTTAGTTTATTTATTTATTGTATTGTTTATTGTTTTTATGCTAATAATGCTTAGCATAATTTTAGCTGATGTTTTTCTTAGTTATATCTTAGATCTTATTACTGTTTTTCTTTTACATTTTATTGTTGGATGTAACTGGGACCTTGTGTAAATGATTTCGGTCCACCACATGTACCACTTGGGGTGCGAATGACAATAAAGAATCTCTGAATCAGTGATTCGCACATCAGATTGTTCACAAAAACAAGTGAACATAGGTATAGTGCAAAAATTAAAAAAAATGTTTTTGTGTTTTTAATAAAATTGCCCATGACTTTTAAATTTTAGGGGCAGATATTTTTTTAAGATAAGGGGAAATGCAAAGCGACAGCTCTGATGTGATATTAGGAAGCTCAAAATGAGTCTTTATGTAATTATTTTCAAACAAATAAAAATGGTGGCAACTAATCAATGGAAATAAAAAAAGGCTTTCTGAGATGTAACACACACACAGATGACAATTTTGATTTTGGAAATAAAAATGTAAAGTAAATGTGTCATTTGAGGTTCCTCTTAAATATCCCTTTAAGCTCCATCAATCCATCCATTACTGTCTGCTTGTTCCAGTGTCAAGTCACAGGTACAGCAGCTTGAGCAGGGAGGCCTGGACATCAGTTTCCACAGCCATTTCTTCCAGGTCTTTTGGGAGGACTTTAAGTTGTTCCTAGGCTAGTCAGGAGACAAATCCCTCTCATGCATTGTAAAGCCCAGCCCGGACCAGACCAGCCACAGTCGGCCCAGCCCCGTACTCTCCTGGTTCTGGTTTTGATTGCTTTCAGCAGAGTACCATCTCAATGGAGGTGGGATTTTCATAGCAAGACTGTGCAAATCTCAGTTTAGCAAAACCTACATCTTATTCCAATCATTCTCAGTCAGGTCATCTGGACAGTTTCTTTTTATAGAAATGTTTCACCCTCTATCTGGAGGGCTTCATCAGGAATTCCAGCAAACTGTTTCCCCCATTCCCAATACATGGATTATTGAGCATGAACTTTCTTGTATACATCTTATTGTTTTTCCAGGGCACTTGTTCTGTCTTTTGCATTGATTGCGTTGATGTTATTTAATTTTTTTGGCCTCTGGGTTCCAAAAACTGGACCAGACCTTCCAATGCAACACTTAAAACCCAGGGCAGAACACAGGCTGGGCCATTCCAGGTCGGGCCGGGCCTTACAATGCATAAAGATCAATAGTCTCTCCAGTTTGTCATGGGTCTTCCCATGGTCTCCTACTAGTTAGACATGCCCGTGAAACCTCCCTAGGGAGACACCCAGGGTACATCCTTACCAGATGAACACACTACCTCAACTGGATCCTCTCATTATGAAGGAGAAGCGACTCTGTCCTGGGTAACTGAATTTCTCACCATATGTCTAAGTGAGTGTCGAGGTACTCTGTGGAGAAAACTCATTTTGACTACTTGTATCAACAATCTTTTTCTTTCTGTCACTACCCAAAATGTTGTCCGAAGCATGCACACATGGGATGTCCTGGTTTAGAGTTGGCTCTGAGCCAGCAATTAATTCCGTCTTGGACTCCGACCCAGTCAGCTGAGAAATGGAAAAGTCCACTGAACGCTCAGACACCCCAAGAGTGATACACGCACAGCTGGATCAGACATGGCCCTGGAGGAAAACAACCCCCCGGTAACAGCATGGACTTCTGGCTTTCATATCACATCCATAGTGGTAATGAGATGAGATGGACAACTTTCCTGGTAGGATAAAACATATTTTTTCTGATGAGAAAACAAGCCAACTCGGGTTATTTTACACATTTATAATTAGTTCACAAATCTGAGATAAAGTTTACCAATAATTTTTACGTAGAGCAAAAACTTTATTCCAAACTGAATACACCTCTTCTCATAGTTTTAAGCATTTTTTTATTATTTACCCTTTTGAAATAACACTATTTGGTTATTAATTCATATGTCATACATTTGCCATATTGTCATCATTCAAAATGAAAATAAATGTTACATAATTGTCTATTTAAATGACCAGATTCTTATGTTTTTCTTCGAGTGACGGGGATAAAAAACTTTCCAAGTGCTCACATATATCCTTTTGATTGAGGCCGGTCAACATTTATTATACAAAATATAACCTTGAATATAAATAACCTTAAATATACCCCAAACATGAGCGTGTGTTCACTCAACACAAGCTCATATGCTCATTCAATTTGCACTACTTCTCATATTTGCACTACTGTTTGTATTACATTAATGTCTATAGTCACACTACTGTTTACATCTACATATACACTACTTTTTATATCCACACTACTGCTGATATATATGTTCTTTTTACTAGCCTTATTGCATATGTAACTTTACCTCTAAACCAATATCAAATACTTCATACATATACTGTGTACATAAACTTTATATGCTGCTTTGTCACTTTATTACAAATATCAATGTCAGAACCTTCATTTTATTTTATAGATATAATTTTTATACTTTTATACAACTATGCTAAAACCCAGGACAGTATCACACTTTTATTATTTAATTTTATGCTTATGTTAATTAAATGTTTTAATGTTTAAATGGTTATTGTTGCACCGGGGGTCTGAGAGAAATGTAATTTCAATCCTGTGTATGTCCTGTACATATCGCAGTTTTGACAATAAAGTTGACTTTGACTTTTGTTAACTTTGAATGGTTAGCGTAAACACATTAAAAGGTGCTCAGACCTCTCAAGCTTTAACCCTACGTATATTAAATTGACAACATAACATTTTTCTTAGTTCATATCTTAGATCTTATTACTGTTTTTCTTTGACATTTTAATACTTTTGTTAGATGTGACTGGGGCCCTGTGTATACAGTTCTGTTCCACTACATGTACCACATGTGGTAGAATGACAAACAAAGAATAATAATAATAATAATTTGTCACATTTGTCATCTGTGTATGTTTCCCATACTTGACAGACAAAATTGGTCTTCTGCATTTAACCCAACCACCACCAGGTGGTGCAGCGAGCAGCGTAGTCGCGCTCGGGGAGCTGGAGAATTAGATGTTCCTTGAATGCTTGAAAATTCATGACCATAAGTAGGGTAGGAAGTTGTAACATACCCATCCCATCCCATGCCTATCACTATGTATATTGAATATACATCCCGTATACATATGGTGTCTTGGCTTTTGCCAAATGATGTTTTGCCAATCCCAAAACAACAGTTTTGAGCCTAGTTGGTATCAGGAAGGGTACTGTGTAAAACAATTTGCCAGATCTTTCAGGTGAGTTTGGTGACTGTCAAAACCACTATAGAGGGCAGAAGTCGAAGGAAAACAAAACTGGTTTTGTTAGGAATTGATGTATTTGAGAAAATATCAAAATATATATATATATATATATATATATATATATATATATATATATATATATATATATATATATATATATATATATATATATATAATATATATATATATATATATATATATATATATATATATATATATATATATATATATATATATATATATATATATATATATATATATATATATATATATATATATATATATATATATATATATATATATATATATATATATATATATATATATATATATATATATATATATATATATATATTAATGGTGGGATAGTTAACGCGTTAACTCATGAGATTAATGTAAAATGATTAATCAGTTAATATTATAAAAATGAAGATTAATCCCGCTTTCAGTCTAGTGGGGGCAGTAATGCGCTTAAAGTCGTTTGCCAACCGCCAGCAGAAGAAGAGAGCAGCTCGCCTCCTGCGTAACTGATATGCGCATGCGCAAATGAGCTCACGTACGTCACTTCTGGAAAGACTCGGCTTGGAAAACAAACGTGATTTAAAAGATGAACGTGGATAGTCCAAAAAGTGTGGTTGGTGGCAAATTTACTTTAAAAAAAAACCCCGATGGGAGCGTGGATAAAACCAAGGTGGTATGTACCTATTGCAGCGATGAATTTTCTTTTCACCGAAGCACAACCAGCCTAAAATACCATCTTCGGGCGAAGCATGTTTTCGCCGACGTTAGCAAGAATGCTACTTCCGTTAGCAAGAATGCTAGTTCGGAGGATCCAACTACATCAAAGTGTGCTCGGCAGACAACGATGGCGGAGTTTAGCCGTCCAAAAGTGAACAAAACGACAGCAGAGAAAGCAAGTTATGCTACCGCTAAATGGATAGCCCAAGACTGTAGACCACTTAACATAGTTGAAGACCGGGGGCTTCTTAATATGCTTCGCGTCTACACAGGAGACCCAACAGTAACGTTGCCTTCCCGGAGGACTATTGTTAAAAGAATACATGAACTGTATGACACCACGAAGACTTCTAAAGCACTGCAGCTGGAGAATGCTGAATATATTGCTCTAAATGGAGACCACTGGACCTCCGTGAGTAATAACAATTACCTCGGTGTTACCGCACATGTGAACAAGTTAGTCTGCTTATGTGACTGGTTGAAGGATGAGTAAGTTAGGATAAATGTGACTAAATAATATTTAGTCAAACAGTCACTTAGGCAAACTAACTTCTTCACATTTTCAAATGACAGAGCTTAACTTTTTTTTTTCAGCATTTCAAATTAACCTAAAGTCCACTTGTGTAATGTTACACAAGTGGACTTTAGGTTAATTTGAAATGCTGAAGAAAAAAAAGTTAAGCTCTGTCATTTGAAAATGTGAAGAAGTTAGTTTGCCTAAGTGACTGGTTGAAGGTGGGGTACGTTATGATAAAGTGATTGTAAATATGTTTTGTTTTGTTTGAAACAACATTACTACTTCTTTAAACCTTGCAAAAAACTGGTGAAATGATGAATGAAAAAACTGGTTTGACACAATAAAACGTTTTCTTCCACATTTTATTGAAAACCGTCATATTTACATTTCAAGCATACAAAGTTACCGGTAAGCATTGAGATTAATCTGATTAATCTGATTAATCACATTCTCCAGAGTGTGATTAATCAGATTAAAAATTTTAATCTTCTCCCAGCACTAATATATATATATATATATATATATATATATATATATATATATATATATATATATATATATATATATATATATATATATATATA
>JBBPBX010013526.1:22604-40527 GCA_038048925.1 Garcialebias charrua
CTCTTTCTACCTAATTCTGGTGCCGAATAAGTACTGCTTTTATTTATGTGGCTTTACTTCAGTAACAATGTGTAGAAAACACAACTTTAGCTGCAGCAGTCCTGAAACCTCTCTCTGCATAACAGCTATGTAGGTCAGCTGTCTCAGTGATGTTGATAATCTAAACAAGTGTTATGTTAGTCCTTCACTGTTTACTCACTCTTTTCAGCGGAATATATGCATGGCAAAATATTTTTCAAACAAACGCTTGTTAGCCAACTTTTTGCCTTTTTTCCCCCTTCAAAGCATAAAAGGCACACAAAATAACTTTATTCAAAATGCACTATAGAAAATTATTTGGGCAGCACGTTGGCACAACTGGTAGAGCTGCTGCCTCTCAGCGAGAAGGTTGCCGGTTCAAATCCCGGTCCGGGGCCTTTCTGGGTGGAGTTTGCATGTTCTCCCCGTGCATGCGTGGGTTTCCTCCGGGTACTCCGGTTTCCTCCCACAGACCAAAAAACATGCTTGTTAGGCTGATTGGTGACTCTAAATTGACCCTAGGTGTGAGTGTGAGAGTGGATGGTTGTTTGGTGTGAGTGAGACAGGTCCCTCTTGTAAATGAGTCCCCGTGACTCAACGAGGCTAGCCTGTATAAATAAAGGTTGAATGAATGTATTCATAGTTTACATTTAAAGATGTGTTTTTATGATGTTAAAAACACAAAGTAAGGACACTGATGAGCTTTTTTGGCTTTCTAGTCTTGACACTTGCCTGTGCTGGAGTTTTGAACATTCATATAATGTAAAGATCTTCTCTAAAATAAATTACTCCACATAAAAGTTCCAAACCCTCCCAAAACCCTTTTGACATCAAACATTATAAAAATAACATAGACTTGCTTGAATATGCTGCCCCTTTTATTCTACAATTGATTACTTAAAAAGTAATTAAAAAAAAAATAACATGAACATGTTAACTCCCAGGTATGCAAATAATATAAAACACATTGATCCTGGACCTGATATTGAACATGTAATTGAAATTGCATTGTTATGCAAGCTGTGCTCTGTAAACAAACTCCACTGATATGGGACATGCAGCAATATCCAAAGATAAGGAGTTAAGAATGAAGGAGGCAGTACAACATCACGAGAGCCATCAGGACCAGAATTTTCTCTGATAATCCATTGTGCTTCTATTGTCAGAAGATAAAACCTGCACAGCTATTTTTTCAGCAAATATTCTCTCAGTGAGATATTACTCCTGTCTTATCTCAAAAACATATGGGGGAAGTTTTGATAGATTGTGGCCCTTAAAAAACTACTCTTTAGTCAGAAAATAATGGTTTAATTCATGTAGACCTTTTGGTGTCTAACTTTGATCTTTTATCACCGGTTTTGTTGTATACAAAATATCAACATAAGAGCTGGTATAGGTTTAGATGGCTTGAAATCTGGACTCCGTCAGCCTTGAGCAGACTCCAGACTTTCCGAATCCTCATTTGATCTAATCTTTTTGTTTTTGTTTGTTTCAAACTTCTTCTTTTGGCTTCTCCCTCTTCAGGGTTCACCACAATGAGTCATCCTCCTCCATCACACTCTATCCTCTGCATCCTCTGTCCTCACTCCAACTACCTCCGTGTCCTCTAACTGCATCCATATATCTCCTATTTGGCCTTCCTCTTGGTCTGTTTTCCTGGCAGCTGCATTTCTATCATCCCTCTACCAATATACACACTGTCCCTCCTCTGGACATGTCCAAACCATCTCAGTCTGGACTATCATTTGCTACCAGTTGTTCAACCGGTGCTGTACCTCTGACAATCTCATTCCTAATCTTACCTATCCTTGTCACTCCTAAGGAGAACCACAACATCTTCATTTCTGCCACTTCCAGTTCTTTCTCCTGTCTTTTTGTCAGTGCCACTATCTCAAGACATACAATATAGCTGGTCTTACCACTGTCTTGTAATTTTTTCCTTTAAAATTTGCTGACACACTTTTGTCACAAATCACTCCATCCTTCTTGGCCTATTATTTCACCTCTTTCCCACATTTCCAATTTTCCTGGATAGTGGACCCCAAGTACTTGAAGTCCTGTACCTTTGTGACCTCTGTTCCTTTTAGCCTCATTCGCACACATGTACCTGTACTCTGTTTAACTACGGCTGACTTTCATTCCTCTGCTTTCAGGTGCATACCTCCACCTCTCTAAAATATCTTCTACCTGTTCCCTGTTCTCATCACATGTCACAATGTCATCTGCAAACATCATAGTCTATGGGGATTCCTGCCTGACCTCATCTGTTAGTTGGTCCATCACCAGAGCAAACAAGAAGGGGCTCAGAGCAGATCCTTGATGCACTCCACCTCCACCTTGAAGTTATCTGTCAGTCCTACAGCACATCTCACTGCTGTCCTACTGTCTTCATACATGTCCTGTACCAGTCTAACATACTTCTTTGCAACTCCAGATTTCCTCATGCAATACCACACCTCCTCCCTCAGCAACATGTCATAAGCTTTTTCTAAATCCACAGAGACACAATGGAGTTATTTCTGACCTTAGCTGTACTTCTCCATCAGCATCATCAAAGCAAATATATCTGTGATGCTCTTTCTTGGCATGAAACCACACAGCTGCTCACAGTCACCTCACATCTAAGTCTCCACAACTATCTCCCAGATCTCCATTTATTGGCTCATCAACAAATGCCCCTGTAGTTGCTACAACTCTGTACAACATCCGCACTGGCACATTTTTCCATTCTTCAGGCATTTTCTCACCCTCAAATATGCCCTTGAATACTTGTGTTAAAAACCTCCCTGCCATCTCTCCTAGACATTTCCAAACTTCCACTGTATTTCATCAGATCCTACTGCCTTTCCCTTTTTCTTTCTTTTCAGAGCTTTCCAAACTTCACCCTGACTAATCTTTCACACTTCCTGTTCCTCAGTTTCTATGACCTGTACTCTTATTTCCTTTTCATTCTCTTCATTCATTAGCTTCTCAAAACACTCCTTCCATGTTCCGGTCATGGTCTCCTCACTTGTTGGAACGTTACCATCCCTGTATTTCACAAGCCTAACTTGTTGCACAACCTTTCTAGCCAGATCCACATGCCTCGCCAAGTGGTACTAATCCTTCTTGCCCACATAGTGTCCATCCTCTCATATAACTCATCTTCTCCCATGCAGTCTCTCACACAAAGCATTCTGCTTTGCTTTAGCTACCTCCTTTTTTGCTGTGCATTGTATCTCCTTATCATCTTTCTTTGAATAGCTTCCTGCACTTCACTATTCCACCCCCAGGTTTCCTTATAATCTACTGTATTTGCTAATTTTAGTAAAACTCTGGGGTTTTACATCATATTGTTAGAACAAACTGGATGATTTTAATCAGTTATATATCCCAAACAATTGATAAAAACCCAACTCAGAATTCAATTGTCAATTGTATCCATTCTTACCTTTCCTGTTCCATGGAAGCATACATCTAACCAAACTATTTCCAGTCCATGCTTGTTTACAAGCATTGTTCTTCGGGGCAGGTACAGGTGTTTTTGTTGCCTTAAGGAAGAAATGTTGACACTATAGGAGCCAAAGTGTCATCAGAAAGCTGCAGTGTTTTGGGCCATGTTACCCCTGGCAACCACACCAGGAGAGAATTATGTGAAAATAATATGAAAGCAAAGGAGAAACAGGGTAAAAATGGCAGATGATGAGAGCTTCCTGTCTACTGATGCGTTAACCAGATGAATAATTTTTGTCTTTTGCTGAAAGTGAACAAAAGTCATTTTTTATAAATATTATTCAACATAATAATAATAAAAAAGATAATAGAGAGAAATAGCCACTAATTGCAAGGTTTGGGAGCTTCCATCCTTGCCTTTGGCTATCTTCTGTGACCTATGCCTTAGGCCAGCCTCAGGCTCTTTACAATTGCTGGAGAATTTGTCTCCCAGTTTCAATCCAAAACTCACTCTGTGAGCAGACAAAAATAATGAGCAAGGAGGCGAGCAAAAAGAATGAGGCTGCGGATTATCACTGAATGAGTGGAAGGCCTAAAATATTAATTGTTTTATTTTCCTTAAGACTAACGTCAGAATGTCTGAGAAAGGAGAACAAAAAAAGGAACCGAAAAAGAGCATGACAAGAGTGGGTGAAGACGAGTTATACAATTCATTTTAGCCCTTCAAATACTTTGTTTCCAGCATTCTCTAACTATTTGAGAGTGATGGAGGTAGGTTACACAATGAATTGTCCATCACAATAATTTACCTTTTAAGAAATTCTTCAGAGGGTGGCACATGACTTGTTATTAGAGCTGTCTCCTCAAAGCGGAAGGCACAGGTTCGTCTCCTGGCCATTCTGTGTGGAGATTGCATATTCTCTTGGTGCATGTGTAGGTTTTCTCAAGGTACTCCAGTTTCCTCCCACATATCAAAATCATACATGCTAAGCTAACTGGTAACTTAGAATTGTCCCTAGGTATGTAGGAGAGTATGAATGGTCCTGTGATGGACTGGAGACCTGTCCGGGGATGTCCCCACAGTAACTGCTCCAGATACTGTACAAATCAACTCCCTTTGACCCAGCAAGGAGAATTGTGTACAGAAAATGGATGGATGGATGCTCAAAATGTAAGATGCACAATTTACTTTTGTACCTTTGTCTTATTTTTTTTCCATTGCTCTTTTGAAATTATTATTATTGTATAATAAAAACTGAAAAATAAATGTTAAAGTGCAGACAGATGCATTTCTTTAAATATACTTTATATGTGGAAACTATCATGGAAGGAGAACCATAATAGTGGTTGTTTATATGATGAACCAACATACAGAGGCAAGCTCATGGGTCTCACAAAATACAAATGTAGCCATCTTAAAAAAAAGAAGGTTACTTTTTGTCTTTCTTTTTTGTTTTTGTATTTTCTTAGCTTTGAACTTATATATGTAGTGTTTTTGATGCAACATATTTCTAGTTTAAACTGGAATACATATTTACCAATTAGTTATATTCTTTTGACAAGCCTCATTCGTAACAAACTAAGAACGACGTCTGAAATACATAAAATGTCTTCAAAATGTATGCATATTGTAGCTGTTTTCCGGAGAGTAATTTAAATAGAAGGGAAAAAAATACACAAAAAAATTGTGTGCTCTTGTGACTGGAGGTGTGATTGCTGTGCATATGGCTGTATCAGCACCCTTTTCGGTGTCATGAATCATGAACACCTTCAGTGTTGCCTCCCACCTTGTTGCTGCATGCTGCGCTCTACAGCTGTTCTTGGAGGAATGAGACAAATAAGATAAGTCCCCCCCTCACCACATTTTCACCCAAATGGATTTTAAAACTTTATTGAGCATTAAAAAATATACAACAAGGAAAATATTTCCCCCTTTTCTTCATATTTTCTCTTTCATCTTAAAATCTGACTTCTGCAGATGAACAATCCATGACCCAATGTGACAAAATGGAAAAAAAAAAAAAAAGTATTTTTAGTTCAACAGTAAAATTTAAGAACAAGGCCATTGGTCCATGTGTTCATCTCATTCACTGAAAACCTGACAAAAAATAATAATAAAAAAAGATTTATAACAGATTTGGTTTCAACAGAAGTGAAATCACAGACTAGGTGGTCACATCAGACTCTGACTCTGCCTCTTCGTAGAGTTCTGCCAGCCTCTGGAACTCGATTCCCCAGTCACTCAGATAGTTGTACTCCTGCTCCGATTGAGTGCCAAGAGAGTCCAATGGACTGATGGAGCCTGTAGACGAGCCCTGTCCTTCATAAGCATAGGTCTGAAGGGAGTCATATGGCGGCCCACTTGTGTCCATATCAGCCTCCACCAGTCTCTGTCTGATAAATTTCTGCATGTCCACTTCGTCCAGCTCCACCACTGGGCTCCTATGGATGTGAGGCAAGCCACAATGACTCCTTGCATCTGGCCGAATGTCCCGTCTGAACTTGAGCTCCTCTGCCGCTGTTGGGTTACGGAGAGCAATGATGTCAAATGCCTCTGTGTCTTCCTCACCTCCACCCTCGTCGTCGTAAGTCACTACATTTTCTCTGATGTCCTCTTCAGCAATGATGAGGGGTTCTTTCTTGCTCCGCCTCAATGTGACGAACAGAACCACAATTGCTGCAAGACAGAAAAAAAAAAACATGTTCAGAAAACATAATGAGGTTGCTAAAAAGGAAATAAAGGAAATTTAGTACCTTTTTTTTAAAGAATCAATTCATTGATTTATTGTTCCAGTTTATTCATCTTTTTATCCTGTTAAGCACCTTGGTCAATGCATGGCATTGTAGGAAGGTGCTATACAAATAAAGTTTATTATTATTATTATTATAAATTTAATGCCAATTTATAGCAAGATCTATAATTATATAGCTACTTTTTTTCATAGCAAATGAAAAAAAAATATTGTTTCTAAAACAGTAATTTCAATAAACACAAGTCTATTTTGTGGGACTATTTATCTAATTTTCCATTATAATACTATAAGTTGCTGGTTTTTGAAGTAACAAAACATTGGCTGTATTTAGTTTGAATGGTTTGGTAATAAACACAAGCTGTTTAAGCACTCATTTGTGAAACCGATTTTCTTATTTCACAACACATACAGTATATACTGTGCATTTTAAGGAGAAAACATGGGGGATTATTTCCCGAGCAGTATTTTTTTGTTGTCAAAAGATTAAGCCAGCCGTGAAGTATCATGAGTGCTTGTAAACTGATGACTTCTGGGTCAATCTGGCTTTCAAGCTAATTTCATGTGGGCCACAAAGTATTCAAGTGATGGTACAGTCAGTTTTGAAGTGATTTTTGTCAAATAGTTCGCTGTAGTTAGGAATGTCCAGCCATATCAGTCATGGCGCACAGTGTATGGAGAAAAGAGCAAAGGACTTTATTCAAGATAGGCTACTACTGTAATAGTAAATTAGTAGGCATAGCTAGCGCAATAAAAGAGAAACCTGGAGAGCATCATATCTTTGAGCTTATGATTTATTTTTATTTTCTCAAAAATGAAATACTGGTGTGAAGAAATGCTGCTTTAAACTTCTATAATTTTGGACAACATGTGTTCTGTTTTTCACTGTTAAAATAAATAAATTCACAAACGCATGTGTGCTGAGCATTGACCGTTTGTGTCAATGGTGCCGAGGCTGTTGAATAAATCAGTTCGCTTGTAGTTTAGTAACATTTTATGCTGACTAGATTTGCTGATCAGACTGATAGGTGCATTCATAGTCTTAGCACATACAGTACAGCATAAATATGGTATACGATGAAGCACACATGCATTTATGTAGTAATTTGAACACAGTTCAAGTTGTCTTTGAAAAATGGATGATTCATAAGTCTTAAAAGACGATAAACAACATGCCCTAGTTTGGCTAGTCCTTAGCCTAGCCTGGAAGAAAACTTTAGCTTTATTTCTCTGTACTAAAAGTTATATGACTGATGTCACAGCTCGCGCAGTGCTAAATATTTAAAACATTTCAATAAACACTACTTTAAAAAAGACCAGACAATTACTTTTATTTATGAACAAATGTTTGCAATTTTAACTGAGTTAGTTGGAGCCAACCTCAAAATTCTATAGGAAAATTAAGTACTTGAAAAAGCAGTGTCTTAGCAAATCAAAGTGTCTGATAGTAATGTCTGATTAGATTGAGCAAAACACATTTCCGATCCCATCCCAAGCAGACTAAAGATGCACCGGTATTTCCCCTAAATGTTATCCACATTTTGGATCTGCTTAATTTGTCGTTAATTAATGGTTACATACCACAGTACTTTAAAGTTGCTGTAATTAAATCTTTACTTGAAAGATATAAATCTGAAAATAGTTGCTGGTCGGTTGCATGAATATCTGCAAATAAATAATCTGTTTGAGGAGTTTCAGTCAGGCATCATAGCACATAAAAAACACTGGTGAAAGTCACTAATTATATTCTCATGGCCTCTTGATTATGGACTTGTGTCTATACTGGTCCTGTTGGACCTCAGTGCTGCATTTGATACAGCTGATCATAATATTCTATTACAGATAATTGAATATGATATTGGGATTATACAAAGTATAAACAGCTCTAAAATGGATTAAATTATACTTATTTCCTAGATTACAGGATTAAAATGTAAATGCTGTATCTTCTTCATATAACAAAGTTGCTCATGGAGTTCCTCAGGGTTCAGTATTTGCACCAAGACTCTTTACTGTGTATATGCTTTCATTAGGAAATGTTATTAAACAGCATGGGATACTGTTTCATTGTTATGCTGATGATACACAGTTAAATGTGTCCATGAAACCCAATGAATCCAATCAGTTACTTATATTACAAGCATAAAGACATAAAAACCTGGATGACCCTTAATTTTCAGCTTTTAAACTCAGAAAAGACAGAGGTTGTACTCTTTTTTAACGTGAGCATTTTAGAAATGCATTTAGCAGACTTTCACTTTCTCTGGATGGCATTAGTTTTTCTTCCTGTTCAAATATTAAAAATCTTTTTTTTAATCAGGACATGTCTTTTATCACCCCCACATTAAACATATTAATAATATTGCTAAAATTAGAAACATCTTATCTAAAAATGATGTAGAAAAACTGGTTCATGCATTTGTCACATCTAGGCTGGACTACTGTTTGTTATTGATTGTGCAAACATAAATTCAATGTATCCCTGTACAATGATAATAGAGCTTAATTTGATTCTGATCATTGTATGTTCCCATAAAATGGCAAAATTGGCTATCTGCATTTTACCCACACACTCCCACGTGGAGTGGTGGGCAGCTATTGAGGGTGCCTGAGGAGTAATTGGGAATAGGGTGTGCTGCTCTGAGACACCACGAGATGTGCAATGACGGGATTGAACCTGGGACTTTTGGGTCCCAGGTCGGCTGCCCTCCCTCTACACCATGCGGCCCCCTGTGAATATTTTTGGTCAGTGTTCTAAGATAACTTCTGTTGTGACTTGACACTATATAAATAAACAGAATTTTATTTAATTGATTTTTTAAATCATTTTAAATTTTGGAACCAACAAAAGTGATTTACCAGGAAAATAGAATTTAAAAAAATCCCTCAATTATACAAATAAATGAAAACTTGAATCATTTTGAGAAATAAAAAAGAGCATGGCAAATGCCATCTATTCAAAACAAAGTAAATTGAAATAAATATTTGATGGCCAAAATTAATATAAAAGTGGTTAACTGAAAATTGGTTCCCCGCATTCTTTGCTTAAAATAATCATCTGCTTTGAAAAATGTGGACCTTAAGCAAATTGTGTTGATGAATTTGGAAGTTTCCCGTAATTAGGAGTTTACATTATTCCTCCTAATAAAGTTATGAAGTCATGTGATATTTTAAGAGCCTTGTTCCAACAAGTATACAAGTGGCTTGTGGTTATTGATGACCTCACAGCACGGTTTCAAATCTTACATCATGAAAGAACTATAGCATGGATGAAAATGAACATTTTTAACAGGACTGTACAATTTGAAAAGGGTTTAGAATGATATGTTATAAAAAATGGATGAAAAAAGTTGAGTTTTTTTTGTTTGAAAGAGACATCACTCTCTCATAGTTGAACAGTAATGTGTGTTAACAGATAAGACAATTCTAAGAAACATAAAGGAAATTATCTGCTATGCAAACCCTCTCTTTGACAGGTGATTTAAACAGCAGCTCACTCCTGTGCCAGAGTTTTCACTTCGAATGGGACATCTTATAGTTATATAGAAGTGTGAGACAAGAAGGTGGATGTGTTAGAAGATGATCTTATAAAATACAGCTCCTATAACCCAAAGGCCACTAGAATGAATTTGACTAATCTACAAAGTAATAAATTGACTCAAGCAGTGACATTTTGGTATAGCTATTTCAGGGCTAAATGCATTACCACACAGCTTTAATAGTTAGAGTCAGAGAGAGAGTCAGAGAGAATTTATTGTCATTTGCACCGCATGTAGTACATGTGTTGAAAACAAGATTATGTACACAGGGTCCCAGTTACATCCAACAACAAATGCAAGAGAAAAACAATAATAACATCTAGGATTAACTAAGAGAGACATCAGCTAGTAATACACTAAGCCCTAATGTAGTAGAAAAACATCATTATAAACAGCAGCACGAACATGAGCAGATGGTCACAGATGAACGCAGATAGTCACAGATGAACGCAGCAACAAGAAACAGATCAGTATCAGCATGATGTGACATTTTGCAGTGTTTATTCTTATTATTTATTTATTCATGAGTCTGACAGCCTCAGGGTAGAAGCTGTTCCTCAGTCTAGTGGTTCTACATTTGATGCTCCTCAACCTCCGTCCCGAGGGGAGTGGTGCAAAGAGTGAGTGTGCTGGGTGAGTGAGGTCTTTCATGATGCAGGTGGCTCTTTTTCTGCATCTGGAGGTGTAAATGTCTGTGATGGTGGGGAGACTGACTCCCACAGACTTCTGTGCAGCCTTCACCACTCTTTGTAGAGCTTTCCTCTCTGCAACTGTGCAGCCTCCATGCCACACGTTGATGCTGGAGCACAGGACGCTCTCCACTGCACACCTGTAGAACGAGCCTGTAGTTCGAGCCGTGATAAGAGTGGTTGACGGTATCGAAAGCAGCGGTAAGGTCAAGGAGTACAAGTACCACAATAATATAGTAAACATATCAAGTGCTTAAACTAAGAAAGTGTACCCTTTTTTAAATTAAGGTAATTTTGAATGTGATCATGGCAGCAATGCCATATATCTAAAAAGTGTGAATATGGCCTCTGATCTTTTAGCAACTGTTTCTAAATGTCTAGGAACTGAAGAGACCAGTTGATGTAGTGTTTGGGGAGGAATTTTGTTTGATTTAGGATTCTAGCCGTTCAGAGTTTTATTTACTTGACTGAAGCGTATGTTATCCTACAGTCTGTGTGTCCTTTATTTACATTGATGGTGCCTTTTCCAGATGAGCTGCTCATGCACTAATTAGGGCTGAACAATTAATTGCATTTGCAATAATATCGCAATATGATAAAATTAGATTTTCTAATCGTGAAGGCTGCAATTTGACTGGTCATGTGACACAAATCTTTATCAACACTTAAAATAAGAAAATGAAAAAGAAAAAAAAACACAAAGACATTTACGATGGTTGCATGGCTAGAATAACAACAACCAGTGCTTCCGCCCAGGACATCCTTGTAAAAGATGAATAATCTCAATGGATTTTTTTTCCTGGTGAAATAAAGGTAAAAATTATACTGAAATTGTCTCACTAGTTTAGACCAGTTTTTCTGAAACTGGTAAACTCCTCCCCATCTTTTACTTTGTACTTCTGATGGGTTCAGCCTCTAAAATACTCTTTTATATACTCCGCTATAATACTGATCCATTAGTTCACCTAAATAGCTAAAAGCTCCTTCAGTGACTTCTTATTTGCACAACTTTTACAGCCCTGTCAACTTTTTTTTAGATGTGTTGCTGCCATAAAATTCAAAATTACATTGTTTTTCATAAAAAAAGGTACAATTTAGTTTAACACTAGAAGTCCCAGAGAAGGGTCATTCAACATTTTTACCTTTGGAACCCAGAGACGGGTCGAGTGACCCGAAGGATTTTAGCTAACATCCTATAATGAGCTGTTAACAGGCGCTTTTGTTTTGTAAATAAGGCCATTACTGGCGCACCACAGGAGGGGGCACACTAATTTGACTAAGGCTGCGCTTTTTTGCGCAAGTGAACTTGGCTTCTAAATCCCCCTGTCCCTTTCAGTGGGCTACATATGTTGGTCCGTCACTTGACCTCAGGTCATGTGACCTATGTTGGTCCGTCAGTTGACTTCATGTTGTGTGACCTATGCTGGTCCGTCACTTGACCTTAGGTCATGTGACCTGTGTTGGTCCGTCAGTTGACCTCAGGTCAAGTGACCCGTGTTGGTCCGTCAGTTGACCTCAGGTCAAGTGACCCGTGTTGGTCCGTCAGTTCACCTCATGTCGTGTGACCAGTGTCGGTCCGTCAGTTGACCTCATGCCTGTGTGACCTGTGTCTGTCCGTCACTTGACCTCAGGTCATGTGACCTGTGTCGGTCAGTCAGTTGACCTCAGGTCATGTGACCTGTGTCGGTCCGTCAGTTGACCTTAGGTCATGTGACCTGTGTTGGTCCGTCACTTGACCTCAGGTCATGTGACCTGTGTCGGTCCCTCAGTTGACCTCATGTCATGTGACCTGTGTTGGTCCGTCAGTTGACTTCATGTTGTGTGACCTGTGTTGGTCCGTCACTTGACCTCATGTCATGTGACCTGTGTTGGTCCGTCACTTGACCTCAGGTCATGTGACCTGTGTTGGTCCGTCAGTTCACTTCAGGTCATGTGACCTGTGTCTGTCCGTCACTTGACCTCAGGTCATGTGACCTGTGTCGGTTAGTCAGTTGACCTCAGGTCTTGTGACCTGTGTCGGTCCGTCAGTTGACCTCAGGTCATGTGACCTGTGTCGGTACGTCAGTTGACCTAATGCCGTGTGACCTGTGTCGGTCCGTCAGTTGACCTCGTGTCGAGTGACCAGTGTCGGTCCATCAGTTGACTTCATGTCGTGTGACCTATGTCGGTCTGTCAGTTGACCTCAGGTCATGTGACCTGTGTCGGTACATCAGTTGACCTAATGCAGTGTGACCTATGTCGGTCCGTCAGTTGACCTCATGTCGAGTGACCAGTGTCGGTCCATCAGTTGACTTCATGTCGTGTGACCTATGTCGGTCCGTCAGTTGACCTCAGGTCATGTGACCTGTGTCGGTCAGTCAGTTGACCTCAGGTCATGTGACCTGTGTCGGTCCGTCAGTTGACCTCAGGTCATGTGACCTGTGTCGGTACGTCAGTTGACCTCATGCCGTGTGACCTGTGTCGGTACGTCAGTTGACCTCATGCCGTGTGACCTGTGTCGGTCCGTCAGTTGAACTCATGTCGAGTGACCAGTGTCGTTCCATCAGTTGACTTCATGTTGTGTGACCTATGTCGGTCCGTCAGTTGACCTCAGGTCATGTGACCCGTGTTGGTCCGTCAGTTGACCTCATGTCGTGTGACCAGTGTCGGTCCGTCAGTTGACTTCATGTCATGTGACTTGTGTCGTTTTGTCAGTTGACCTCAGGTCATGTGACCTGTGTTGGTCCGTCACTTGACCTCAGGTCATGTGACCTGTGTTGGTCCGTCACTTGACTTCAGGTCATTTGACCTGTGTCGGTCCGTCAGTTGACCTCATGTCATGTGACCTATGTCGATCCATCAGTTGACCTCATGTCATGTGACCTATGTCAGTCCGTCAGTTGACTTCATGTCGTGTGACCTGTGTCGGTCCGTCAGTTGACCTCAGGTCATGTGACCTGTGTCAGTCCGTCAGTTGACCTCATGTCGTGTGACCTATGTTGGTCCGTCAGTTGACTTCATGTCATGTGACCTGTGTCCGTCCATCAGATGACGGACAACAATAGGTCAAGCATGTTTTAGAACATAGCAATGGGCCACCTGCATGTGCCGGCATGCACCGTATATACCTGTGCCAAGGACAAGGAGAGAGACAGTACTTGTAAGCAAAATAATTTATTTGACAGAACATCAAAGTTACAGGATAGTCAGCACAGCAGAATAAGACAATTTTATGCATAAAATTGTTCTGGAGCAGACAAAGCTTTCCGTTCAGTGGATGTCCCAAAATGTTCAACTGTGAGATAACTTCAGGGTCTGTTATGTGTGAATTCAGGTCAGGGCCTCTCTTCTGACTAAGGGGGGAAGTGCAAGCAGAGTCTTACTTACCTGGTGGAAACATTGGAATGCAGTCTGTGCAGTTTGGTGTGGTGGGGGTGTCTGAGTTGTGTGCACGCATATTTATAACAAAAGGCAGTTAATGGCCCACTAATGGTTGGTTTGGACTAAGGGTCTTTTGACCCTCTTTCAGGACTTCTGGGGGGAGGTCGAAAATCCTGGGACTTCTAGTGTTAAAATGGAGTGTGGCAAAATGGAAGACTGTTCTGTGGTCAGATGAGTCACCATTTGAAGTTCTTTATGGCACACTGGGACGCCATGTCATCCGGACCAGAGAGGACAAAGATAGCCCAAGTTGTTATCAACGCTCCATTCAGAAGCCTGCATCACTGATGGTATAGGGTTGCATGAGCGCTTGTGGCATGGACAGCTTGCATATCTGGAAAGGCACCATTAATGCAGAGAACTATGTTCAGGTTCTAGAACAACATATGCTCCCATCTAGACGTCATCTCTTTCAGGGAAGACCCTGCATTTTTCAACAAGATAATGCCAGACCACATTCTGCAGCAATCACAACATCATGGCTACGTAGGAGAAGGATCCGGGTACTGAAATGTCCAGCCTGCAGTCCAGATCTTTCACCTATAGAGAACATTTGGCGCATCATAAAGAGGAAGGTGCGACAAAGAAGGCCCAAGACGATTGAACAGTTAGAGGCCTGTATTAGACATGAATGGGAGAGCATTCCTATTTCTAAACTTGAGAAACTGGTCTCCTCTGTCCCCAGACGTCTGTTGAGTGTTGTAAGAAGAAGGGGGGATGCCACACAGTGGTAAAAATGGACTTGTCCCAACTTTTTGGGGATTTGTTGACGCCATGAAATTTTGAAACAACATATTTTTCCCTTAAAATGATACATTCTCTCAGTTTAAACTTTTGATCTGTGATTTGTGTTCTATTCTGAATAGATTATTAGCTGTTGGCACCTCCACATCATTGCATTCAGTTTTTTTCACAATTTGTTTAGTGTCCCAACTTTTTTGGAATCTGGTTTGTACCCTCACGTCCATACCACCATCAAAATCCTCCAAGGTAATTAATGGATGCACATCAGCCACCTTAGCGTTCCTTCTCAACACAATCGGAGACATAGTAGGATGGTAGATCTTCACAGGAAGCAACCCTCCTCCCCACAGTGGAGTAACTACTCTGCCAACCATAACACTACGGTGCACAGAGCGTGAAGTGCTCGGTTCAACAACAACAGTACTCCCCACAGAGAGTTCAGTCTTAGATGGAAGGCGGCCTCACACCACATGCTCACTCATAGGTTCAAGAGTCACGGCCTTCGTCAGTTTGACAGTCCAAACTTTCTCTGGAATTTTCTCCCCCCTCTACCTTTCAATATTGGCCAAAAAACTGACAAACTGACAATTTTCATCCAAACATGTAGAGTTAGGTCTACTCAGTATCCGCCAATAGGCCTCATCAGACTTAAACTGTTAGATGAGCGGTTTCATCACGTTTGTGCCAACAATGAGCTCATCAGCCTGACTATCAACCACTAAAACTGGAACGACATAGTCAAACCCAAACAGCTTAAGTTTCAGTTCGCATATTCTCACCGAACAGTCTGTTTGCCACCACACCCAACAAGAACAATGTTAGTGGGAGGGATTACATCTCCCATCACCACTCCTGCCTCACGTAACTGAGGGATTATGTCTGCACGTACAGATGTAGCCATAGACCCGCTATCTAACATCCCTCGCAGCTTAATCTTGTTGCCAACTAGCACCATAGTGAAAAACAGGCTATCACTGATAGGCAGTTTTGCCACATTTTGGAAAATGACAGTTTTATCATTAGATACTGTGTTGCAAGCCATCATGTAGACAGTTTTAATGTCATTGTCAAAATTGGAGGAAACACTACAAAGGTCCACACCGTCCCACTCTAAATGAGGGCCATCTAGTTTCCCTGAGGCGAATCAGCCTGTCCCTGACCAGTCGGGTGCGTTTGAGGTTTCTGAGTTTGAGAACAGTGAACACTGATGTGCTCTGGAGAGAAGCATCGAAAACATAATCTATGCATCCTACAATGTGACCTAGTGTCATGTTGCCGGTTGCCACAAACCTGACATTCCCGTGAGTGTCTGGAGATCAGCTTATTGGACCTATTGCTTACAGCCTGAGTGTTGCTGATCAGAGCTGTCTCCAGCTGACTCAAGACCCTGTCCATCATGGTGTTTTCAATGGCTGTTTTGTAGCTCTCTGGCTCCTGAACATTTCTAGAAGTGGGCAACACAGTTTGTTCCTTGGCAGCCACCCCCTTGTGTGAAAGCTCAGTAACCACCACTTTCTGTTTCTCACGGCTCCGAGCAACCTTATGGTCTCTTAAATACTCATCCAAATGGTCTTGCACTTCACTAGCTGTCCAATCGCGAGAAGGCTTGGTTTTAAAAACCAATGCCAGCTCTCTGTCCAGACAATGGCGAATAAACATGAGCACCAGATGTGAACTCAGGTCAGTCATTGAGTCCCCCTTACTAGCCAAGCATCGTTCAGCAACCTCTGCAGCTTTGTTAAGCCGTATCCAGTAATCAAGAGGTCCCTCATTTGTGTATGGTGTGCTAACGTAGAAGTCAGCTAGAGGCAGATCTGAATGAACGGTGTGCCCAAAATGTTGCCTGAGAATACTAAAGATAACAGAAACATCTGCAGCCTTTGCATTACTACACATCCAAACTCTAGTGACATCTCTTGCCCTCCCATCAATCTGTTCATAACCACTTCAACCTGTTCAGCCGTAGTGGACGATTTCTGTCTAAGGTAGACATGCATGAGATCTTCCCACTCAAAAACTGAAAATCTATCAGTTTGGTCACTCCTGAAATAGGGTGGAACATCAACATCAGAGCATAACACAAGATTAGGTTTTGATGCATCAATAACAGTAGTACAAACTTGAAATGACTGTGAAGTGTTCTTGTTGTGATCCGGGGTTGAGAGAGATGGAGGCTCTGATGCAGCATTCTGCATCAATGACATCTTGATGGACTCTCCGATTTCTGACCCAATGGTCTTGATTAAATCCGTTGGTTGGGTGGAGGCAACTTCTTCATCAAGTGAAAACGCAGAACAGGATGAAGAGATCACTGGGCTCAATCCCGAAGTGAAATTTAAAGTTCGACTAGTCAGGTCATCAAACCCATTTTTCCTCCCAGACTCAGGAATTTTTGAGCCCAAAACCCTTGGATTTTCTGGAGTGGCTAACTGCAAAACCCCTCTCCCACTACCCATGGATAACACCCCATGACTAGGAGTTGACATTTCATTCACATTGCGACCCTCCATGGGGAGACCTCACTGTTACCCTTTATGGGAATGAAACATGAACCTGTACAAAATTAAAATAATAGAAATGAGAGAATCCCAACCAACAGCATATGAAGAACTCCACACTGACAGTGACTCCAAGGTGCAAATGGAACCAAAGGACGTCATCCAACAACACCGATGGTCTGCTTCAGCTGACCAGTCGACAGGTCACTTCACCAGTTTTGTAGCGTAGTTGATTCTGCGTTATGTCTTGTGGAAAATAATAGCCAGACAACAGCTGATCTGAAGGCTCTTTTAATGCTCCAGCATTCAAATAGCAGAAAATAGTCACCAAAAACAGGCGTTTTCTCATCACAGTGTTCCGCAGCGCCTTCTCCCACAGAATCTGAAAAGAAAGAGCAGTGCCGTGTGCAACTTGTGTAAAATAACACGTAATAAAATAAAAAAATTACAATAATTAATCACTATACCCAAAGATGGGCATAATCATCTTAAACAGTACATAAATAACAAAACAAAACAAAAAGTCCCAGACCGAAAGTAATAAAACATCACATACCTGCATTCAAATAGCAGAAAATAGTCACCAAAAACAGGCTTTTTCTCATCACAGTGTTCCACAGCGCCTGTTTAATCATGAACAATACTATTTTCAGCACGTGAATTAGCAATTTTTCATGTTTCATCGATCAGCTAACTATCTACTAACATAGTTCCATCACTGTTGAACAATGTTTAGGTGCTCCAAAGCTTATTATTTTACAAGAGCAGTAGTAAAACTATCACTTCTTATGCTTAAAATACACTTATTGAACACAGAAAACAGAACTTCATAC
>JBBPBX010013527.1:2069-13393 GCA_038048925.1 Garcialebias charrua
TTGGCAACAATTACTTTTTGTCCATTATATCAGTTTCCTAATAATCTTGTTTATAGAGCACTGAAACCAGACTTTGACAAAGACAAATTTCAGATGAAAAAGTAAAAAGACAATGAATTCCATTAACATTTTTCAAATTCCTCATCTCTTTTCTTTCTCTCCTCTGATCCCAAACTTGTGTTACAACTTGACATGTTTCCCGTATTTGAACTGGAGAAAGTCTCAGGAGCAGCGACCTCAGCTGTGTAAACAACCGTCACCAGCGGCGGGATCCAGAACTAATACATATCTGTGGACCGGGGTCACACGTGGTTTACATGTTTACCATCTAATGCTTTTAGAAATGACACTGACTTAACATAGGAAAAACTAGTAAAGTGCAATTGACAGAATGGGGATGATTAACTTCAGCATAGTGCATGAATGCATACTTGCATATGAACAGTCAGAACAATAAATTCCTATAAAGAGCTGATATAGTAACTTTGGAGGATGAAGTGCTCTTTCAAAGAACGCCGATGTGTCTTGTGTGAGCTATCTTTGAAACCACACATCTACTGTTATGTGACCATTGATTTATACACTTGATGAAGTAGTGTCTTGAATGCAAGTATTTAGTTCATGGTCAGTGTTATCAAACTGTTACCACCAAGGCCTTCATTACAGGATCATTACATGGAGCTTTAAACTCAATTTACGACTGTGACCCAGCACATAGGAAAGTACACCTCTCCCTCTCAAGTACGTGTCCTGCAGTCATTTACTAGAATAAGTAATGAATTACAAAATCTTTTTAGTTGATAAATGCTACATTTACAGTAGTGCAAACAATTTATTTAAAAAAAATGCTATTTAGACTATATGAACAGAAAGAAAACTATTAAACATTTCTCTACTTGACAGCAATGATAAGATGAAACTAACATATTGCACGTCACCTTACATGTGCAAATGATTTGTCTGCACTCAGATTATGTGATGGAGATGACTTTCAGCTGCTATACATCACATCGTAGCTCTGTATCTGTAATATCAACTTAATTATAATAATGTTTCAGTTCTGTTTTTCTGTCTAGTGGTTTGTAGAAATTTTGCTAACAGATAGATGAACAAACACACACACTCAGGCTATTACATAACGTGTGATAATCAGCAGTGCCACTTAGTTAATAATAAGTTCTTTAGATTTCTTGAAAGGATAATGGAAGTCTTGGATTTAAATGAGAAAACTTTTGTTTTGGCAGTGTTCTCAGTCATTCGTTGGTGTGAGTGTTGTAATGTCCAGTTGTTTGTCTCTGTGCTGACTTCATGGTGGACTGAGGATCTGGTCTATCCCACCACTCGCCCAAGATTCACATTAGGGGGCTGCAGAAAAGTTAGTCAGTTGGGGGAGTGAGTGAGTGGAAGAGATGTTCTTTACAGATAGTATCCCCACATCCCCCACCCCCACCACACGCACACACATATTCCATTACTTTTCAGTGTAGAAAATGTCTTCCTCATTTAGGAACCATTTATACTATAATCTCACTGGGCTGCTGTTAGAGAAGTATCTTTCACATAACACGGTAGAATGGTGCTCTGAGAGTCAAATCTGTGAGCTGACACAAGCTGTTTCCAGCTAGGAAGCCTCAAAACACTACTAACCATACAAGTTCAAATCTGTGGTGTGGAAATATCAATCCAGATGTGACCCAGACACCTGCTACTCCAGGAGACGGTGAGATCAATTATCTCCTGTACTTTGGTGTGAGGTTGTGTTTGGTGAATGTGCTAATTTAACGTTTACCTTATAATGTTTTGCTAGTTTTTTGATACCGGTACTTTGTTTAAAAAAAAAAAAGTATTTCTCTCTTTTGTTTTTTTCTCTTTTGTTTTCTATTGTTTATTGTTTATTGTTTAAGGAAATTCTACCATTGCTGTTCATCGTTCTTTAGTTTTAGCAGGTCACTTTCGTAAATGAGCCATGAGGCTCAATAAGATTTACCTGACTAAATAAAGGTTGAATGAATAATGAGGCTGAAGTTTGCAAAGAACATCCATTTAGGTGTGACAGTGAAGTGGCTTGTAAGTATCAGAGAAGGGGGTGGCGGGTGATGAGTTCTGAAAATATATGTTTTGGAATTAACTCTAAATTGTCTCTAGGTGAGAGTGAGAGAGTGAATGGTTGTCGGTCTCGTCTGTGTCCCTGTGATGGACTGGAGACCTGTCCAGGGTGTCCCCTGCCTCTTGCACAGTGACTGTTGGATATGGGCACTTTTAATTCCTTCATAAATCTCCTGCATCATTGTACATGAAAAATAAAGTATCGTATTTTCCGGCGTGTAAGTCTCACCTTTTTGCCTAATTTGCATGCCCTGCGACTTATGGGACGAAGCAACATATTTATGGATTTTTTCCACCATATTTTTAGACCAATTTTTGGCTGAGATGTGACCGTTTTTCATTTTGGCAAAAAAAATGGTGCAGTGCCACTTTTGTCCGCTAGGGGCGCATGCAGTACCAGTTTCGGCCGCTAGGGTCCACCGACCGTTCCCAGCTCATGTGTCCGACAGCAGACTCATCTGGTCGGACTCACTCTGTCGCAGCACGGCCTCCTGCTCTGGAGCTCTGAACTACTGTTACATCAGTAATTCACTGTTAGCAATGCAAAATAGCTCAAGAACCACCAGACTGATTTTGATGAAACTTACAGAAAGTAATCACTGGATGGACATTTACAACCTATTAGCTGTAGCTAAAATTCAATTTATTTATAATTTATTTTCGCAGCGCGCGTGACCGTTTGAAAGACCGTCAAAGCGAAACAATTTAAATCCAGTTGATTTGAACATTACGTTCATTTTTAAAGAAAAAGTTAAGCTCAGAAACACTTTTACTATATAGTCAGCTAACAAATATATATATATTTTTAGGGGTTTATCTTGCTAAATTTTAAAGAGATGCAGGTCTGTTCACTGCACTGCATGTCTGTTGCTGCGCGTGCTCATTTTGTTGAGATGCCGTAGCAAAACAAATTTTTAAATCCAGCTCATTTCACAATTACGTTCATTTATTAAGGAAAAGTTCAGCTAAGACACATCTTTGCTATAATTTTCAGCAAACAAATAATTGTTTTTAAGTGTTAATCTTGTTAAAGTCCTTCCTGCCTGCTCCTGTGGCCGCCATTTGGCTGCCGATCCATTTTGGGCAAAACACCAGCCCACATTTCCGGGTTGTCAGCGGTGATGCGTAAGGTCAGCGGTGGGTGACGCTTTACATCAGCGGTGACGTAGGTGCGACTTATAGGGCAAAGCAACATATTTATGGATTTTTCCAATTTATTGGACATAATTGGACAATGCGACTTATTGGGCGGTGCGACTTATAGGACGGAAAATACGGTACTTCTCTTTTCCTTAAAAGAAGTGTTTAGAAAATTAGTATGTTGCCGTCTGGATCTTTAGAGGTATAGTAGTTTCTGACAAGTATGAAAAATCCATACCCAGCCCTTTTGTTTTTCATTTGTGAGAACTGGGGGATGGAGGTGAGTTTAGTCAAGGTGGTGACAAATGGGGACTGGAGGGGGAACATGAGTTAGGGTGGGAGAGATAGAGGAATGCTACATCCTGGGGTGCAAATATGCTGAGCATGCCCATCAACTTGACTGTTTCACTGTTTGTGATGCTGTAGGTCTCCCCCACACCAAAGGAAAAAAATCCACAGTCTTTCTTAGGGGTGCACATGTGTGTAAGTGTATGATTGAGCAAGTTACTACACTCATTTTACGTTAAGCTACAGGTGTGAAAATTGGGTGCAAGACTTATGTGTGATAAATTACAAACATGTGGGCTGATGGGAACCACTGCACCGTTTCCTCTAACCATCTTTTTCTTCTTCACACATTTATTCCACACCATGAATGAAGTTAAGGCAGTGAAACATTTGAAATGGTCACATTTTTTCTTTCTTTCAGTGAGTGATAATGTTTTTGCTCATGTATGTGTTGTTTGTCAGCAAAATATTTCATGACCCGTGGGACAGATTGTAACCAAACTCTCGGAGTCATTGTTTGTACATCTAATTAAATTTACAGTCAATACAAATCAAAATGGCTAACACTGAAATGGCTTTTACTCAGATAATTTTAAAATAGATTGACCTAAAGTTTGGTCCGCTACCAGCTGAGTGTCATCCCCAACATAGTCCAAGCAGCCATGGTCACCATAGCAACCTCTCTAAAACAAAAATGACTGGAATCATTCATTCATTCAACCTTTATTTAGGCAGGTTAATCTCATTGAGCCTCGAGGACTCATCTACAAGAGAGACCTGGCTTTAAACTAAAGAATGATGACAACAGCAACAGTAGAATTTCCTTGAACAATCCTTGAACAATCCTTCACTTTATAGATATTGAGCTAAAATTTGACATGGTAGTAGCTGAGAGTCATTATCATCACATGCACTTAGAGATTGCTCATAAGTTCACTACTGTTGTTTACAAATATTCACCAAACAGCTTTAAAATGTGTCATTTCTCAACATAAACGTCTTAGTATAGACACAAACAGCGGACAATCTGCATTTCTTCAACAACTGTTTTTTTTTTTATAGGTCGACACCACCAAACAAATCCTTTCACACAGGTCGTACTTTGTAGAAATATTCATGTTAGAAATGTTTTCACCAAGCTCCTTTTGTTTGCATGAAGTTTGTCTGCTTTTGGAATCTGTTCTCAGGCAGTCTCTGACAGAAGGTTCAAAAACCGACTGAATCTTGCAAACGACTTCAGGACACTCGAACTAACCATTACCAAATGTGACGTGCTTCACCTCTGGACTCTCAGGAGTAAAAGCTTTGGAATGATTTATAACTATTCTTGTAGTTTAACAATGAAAGAATGATAGTTTTTGGCACAGAATTTGGCAAAATAAATCATTTCTATCTGTAAAATACCCTACAAATATCCACATTTTATTTATTTTTTATTTATTATGAACTTGATTTACAAAATTTAAATGGTTGCCATAATAGAAAATTGACTTTATTAACTCTTCTGTCAACACACGTTTTAAAATTATTTGTTTAGAGCAATAGTTTCATCAGGGAACAAGTTGCTTCGAACTGGTCACAACATCCAAGAACTTTCAGAAGAACCTTCAAGTTTTTCTCTGAAAGAATAAATAAATAAAGATGATTCAGAGGAGGAGCTGGCAACAAAGCTCAACCACATGCTCGTCAGGTGTTTGCAGAGCGCTAAAAAGTCCATTCTCATCAGTCACGCTCAAACTACGGAGGTGTTTCCACACATGAATGCCATAAAGTCGTTTTGCACCTGCCTTGACCAACCCTTGTGCCAGAAGAAAATCTCAAGACTTAGATCCATTACTTTTAAACTCATCAATTCTATATGAATTAAAGTTGAGTTGCTTTTAGATCATGTAAAAAAAAAAAATACAGTTTGGGATGTTTTACACATTAGACTGTGTGAATGTGCTGCAAATCACCCATTTTAAACCACTTGAAAGCGATGTGGTAAATGTCTTAAATGAACTGTTTTTGTTCCTTCACTGGAACAAAAGTTAATACGGACTATAGCGTTGTATTCTTAGAATATACTGTGTGAGCGTTCACTACGTGGAAATATTCTATTGTTTTCAAATCTCAACTGAAGTGTAAAAACTTTATGGGAACTCAACCCAAAATAAATAGGCAATGCTGTTAGTTTACCACCACATCAAGGTCTCTGCTTTTTCCTAAGCTCACCAGGCTTTCCACAACCGTTCCTTTCTCGAGTCCATGAGTGGGACAGGAAGTATTAGACTACAAACAGGTCACATCGGTCAAGACTTTAGTTAACATTTCCAAAGACTCGGCAATTTGCTTGCTCACGTCGAGGAATTCGTATACCGTATTTTCCGGTCTATAAGTCGCACCTTTTTGCCTAATTTGCATGCCCTGCGACTAATAGAGAGGTGAGACTTGTTTATGGATTTTTTCCCATATTTTTAGACAAATTTTTGACTCAGATATGAGCGTTTTTCATTTTGGCAAAAAACGGTGCAGTACCACTTTTGTCCGCTAGGGTACACCGACCGTTCCCAGCTCATGTGTCCGAAGGCAGCCTCCTCTGGTCGGACTGACTCTGTCGCTGCCCGGCCTCCTGCTCTGGAGGTTTGAAATACTGTTTGCTCAGTGTTTGTTAGCAAATAGCTCATAAAACACACGGCGGATTTTCTTTAAACTCACAGAAAGTAATTATTTGGTGGTAATTTACAAACTGGTAGCTGTTGGAATAGTTTGAGATAAAATTCTATGTTTTATGGGCATAAATATGTCGTGGCTAGCTTCGTTGTTTTTCCGTGTAGATTTTAGCAAATAGCTCATAAACCACTCTGCAGATTTTCTTTAAACTTACAGAAAGTAATTACTAGGTGGTCATTTACAAACTGTTAGCTGTTGGAGTTGTTTGAGCTAAAATTCAATTTATTTATAATTTCTTTTCCCAGCGCGCGACCGTTTGGAAGATGTCAAAGCGAAACAATTTAAATCCAGCAGATTTGACCATTACGTGAATTGATTAAGCAACGGTTAAGCTAAGACGCATCTTTGCTATAATTTTCAGCAGACAAATAATAGTTTTTACTATGATAATCTTGTTAAAAGTCCTTCCGTGCATGCTTCTGTGGCCGCCATTTTCAGCAGGGCAAATGACGCGCTGACGAGTCGCGTAGCAGTTACGCAAAATAGATGCGACTTAAATAAAGGTGCAACATGTTTATGGATTTTTCTAATTTATTGCCAATAATTGGACAAAGCAACTTATAGAAAGGTGTATCAGGCGGAAAATACGGTAAATCACTAGAGCCATGAAAATTAACTAACAATCCACCAATAAAACAATTAAAGAAGTAAATTCAGATGGGGTCTTTGTACAGAGGTGAACTCATGTTGTCCACAGCTAGTTGGGTGAAGCACAGTTCCCACAGAAACTCTAAAATACATGTCTAAAAAAGCTAAGTCTGATCCTCTGGACATTCAAAAAAACAAAACAAAGCAAAAAATGTTTTTTTTTGTTTTGTTTTTTGAATGTCCAGAGGACCAGACTTAGCTTTTTTAGATTTTTCTACCTGGATTATTGAGCATGCATCAGGGTATCTAAAATACATGATTTTAAAAGAACGCTGTCATAGCTACATTTACTGTTATTTACTTGCGATCAGTCCCCTGCCTCTCGCACAATGACTGCTGGAGATAGACCTGCTCTGCAACCATGAATGGAAAAAGGGTAAAGAAAATGGATGAATGGATGGAAGTAAAGTTATGTCAAAATAATAGGCAACTTCGATCCAAACATAAAAAAAATATTATTTTGTTGATAAATTGTGTCATTGTTTAAAAAAAAAGAACATTATTTATCTTACAATAGAATGCACTTATAGTTAGTAATAATAATAATAATAATAATGAATTCAATTTATAACGCACTTTTCATTAGTGAAAATCTCAAAGTGCTACACACATTGAATGCTACACACATTCATACACCGGTAGCGGCAGACTTCCATGCAAGGTGCTTTCCAGTCCTACCGGGAGCAACTTGGGGTTAAGTGTCTTGCCCAAGGACACACGACACATGGTGTGAGGAACCGGGATTCGAACCGCCAACTTTCCGATCGGGGGACGACTGCCATTACCACTACGCCACGGCCGCCCGTGAAGTAAAGTAAAGTCTAAGGAAGCCAACAGATTGCATTGAATCTTCATTTTGTTACAGTCTTCCATCCTGAGCAAGCACAATGGCAATAGTGGAAAGGAAAAACTCCCTTTTAACAGGAAGAAACCTCCAGCAGGACTAGACTCAGGATGAGCGACCATCTGCTTCGACCGGCTGGGTTTGAGAGGACAGGAAGGAGAAACGAACACAGAATGACATGTGACATCTTTCTGTTGGAGGAAAGAAAAAATGCACATTAAGGATAGAAAAAAAATAACTACTGTACAAATACAACAGGTAGAGCAGAGCAAGTATAAATAAAGTGTAGATATATAAATGTATAAATAAAGGTTGAATCAAAAAAGTAGAGACAGCAGCAGAGTGAGGAAATGTGGTGTGGTCAATTTGTCCTCCAGCAGTCTAAGCCTATAGCAGCAGAACTAAAGGACAGCTCAGAAAACCCAAGCTGAACCTAACTATAGGATTTATCAAAAAGAAAAGTTTTCAGCCTAGTTTTAAAACTGGAAAATGTGTCAGCCTCATGGACAGAAACTGGAGGTTGGTTCCACAAGAGAGGAGCCTGAAAACTGAAAGATCTTCCTCTCGTTCTGCTGCTGGAAACTCTAGGAACCACAAGAAAACCTGCAGTCTGAGAGCGAAGAGTTCTGTTAGGAAAATATGGAACTATAAAGTAAGATGGAGCTAGGTTGTTGAGAGCTTTGTAGGTTAGAAGTAAGATTTTGAATTATATTCTGGACTTGACGGGGAGCCACTGGAGAGAAGTTAAAACTGGAGCAATATGATCTCCCAGTAACTCCAGTGAAGACTCTGGCAGCAGCATTTTGGATCAAATGAAGACTTTTTAAAGAAGTGTTTGGACACCCATAAAATAAACCGTTGCAACAGTCCAGTTTAGACGTGACAATGAACCAGTTTTTTGGCATCTTTTTTAGAGGAGATGTTTTTAATTTTAGTGAGATTACGCAGGTGGAAGAAGGTGGTTCTAGTAACATTTTTAATGTGGACATCAGAATCAGACAGAACCTTCTCATAGTTTCTTCTTCTGTTTGTAAGACTGAGTTTGTCACATCTCTTCAGTCTGAAGAAGTCTTTTGGACAAAAGATGAAACGTTACAACAAGACAAATCCATCCAGAAGACCTGGATTAACTTTGTCAGATTTGTCTGGATTATTGAGCATTGAGACATAATGAAAAAAAAATTTGTTTGAACACAGAAGCAATGTAAAAACTATGTGAATCAAGAATCAACACTAGAAAACATAGTTTAAACATACAAAATATTGAATATAAATACGACCTATTTTAATTTTTTAACAAGATCAATATTTTGTTCATTTACATGAACCATACAACTTGTACTGAAATCATCCTATGGGGAAGATTGGTTTAATTTTGGCTTCAACTTTTGGGTTCTGGTCAGAAATCATCAAATCAAATACTTTTGGTCTAAATGCGTTTGCTCAAGCTCATGCAGCAACACCTTTTAGAATGTTCTAAGACATGAACATGTGCGTATAAGATGCTTTTAAATGTGACC
Organism: Garcialebias charrua; assembly: GCA_038048925.1. Classification (NCBI taxonomy): domain Eukaryota; kingdom Metazoa; phylum Chordata; class Actinopteri; order Cyprinodontiformes; family Rivulidae; genus Garcialebias; species Garcialebias charrua. Next base: position 11,328 of record JBBPBX010013527.1, read on the forward strand.
TGGAGGAAAACAATGAACTCAAAACCTGATCATCTGGAAGACTCAGAGGCTATTTCAACAGATTTTATTTTTTATGTTTATATTTATGGTTATGTTTATTAAATTTGTTCATTTTTTTTTTTACAAAAGAAACAATACAAGACAATCCCATATATGATAATGTACAAAATATAAAAAAATGAAAGGTAGCAGAAAGAAGAATAAATCTTATTATATCTGCCCCTTTTTTCCAACAATCAGATTAAACAATAATAATCTTCAACCAACAGTACAAAATGACTAACTCTTTCTAATTTTCTAACTAAAACAATACACATTACGCTATTTCATATATATTTTTAACACATTCGACACATGATTAACACATTAACACATTCGATTCGACACATTCGACACATGATTCGACACATTCAATATTTTTTATATTTTGTTAAATGGGAATATAAATATGCTTTTAGTGCACACGTTCATTGTACCTCTTTCTTTTTAATCTTCTGCTTTTTGTCTGCAGTTTTCAGGCTAATTGAGTCTTCCAGATCTATGACAAGTCAGGCTGAAAAAGTAGGCGTTCTGATGTCATTTTCCATGTTCCTTTTTTTAACAAGCATGAACAATGTGGAGAGGTTAGAACCGCTGCTGAACTCTGGCTGTCACAGCTACACAGTAAGACTGGATTGTTCGGTGGTTTGAAGAGATCCAGAAAGCGCAGGCTTTGCCGCAGCACGGCTCTGTCCTGCGTCTGCCCTTTCACTTTCCCAAGACTTTTCCCTTTTTTTTCCTCCTCAGTGGAACAGCAGTTAGCTTACACCATAATTTAAGGAGAGCAAGTGAGGTAGACAATAAACAATATTTGTCTCAGTGCCACGAGGACAGCATATAAATCTGTGGCGGCTCCTGAACAAAAATATTAGGGGGTTGACGTTCATTTTCTGAAACACCAACTGCACAAATATATATATTTTTTTAAATCGCATTATATTTACTATGTTAAAAATAGGATAGATGTTGCACATTACTTTCTGGGTGGAGTTTGCATGTTCTCTCCATGCGTGCGTGGGCTTTCTCCAGGTACTCCAGTTTCCTCCCAAAGACCAAAAACATGAATGTTAGACTGATTGGTAACTCTAAATTGTCCCTATGGTTGTTCATCTTGTTTGTCTCTATATGTGTCCCTGTGATGGACTGGAGACTCATCCAGGGTGTACCCCGCCCCTCGCACAGTGATTGCTGGACATGGGCACCGGCGACCCCCGTGACCCAAAATGGAAGAAGCGGATAAAGATAATGGATGGATGGATGATTCAAACAGATGTTCCTTCCAGGGATTGAACTCAGTCTTCTGATTATTTGACCAATTTTTTAACCATCAACCCATCACAGCCACACAAACACACTCACCACAGAACTGGATGAATATCCCACTTTTTGTCTCTCCTCAGTTTTCCGTTCTGGTCCTCTCTGTCATCTCTGAATGGATTTAAACAGAATAGATCCACAACACAACAGGTTTTGTTGCAGCTGTTGGAGCTCATGTCAGGTCACGTGCTAGTGTTTGTATTAATGCACTAAAACCAGACAAATGGCCGAAACTGTAACGCCCCGAATGAAATGCGGTTGGAGTTGGCTGTTCACATTACAGCACTTTGAGATTTTTATTAATGAAAAGTGCATTACAAATTGAATTCATTATTATTATTATTATTATTACTGGACATGTTCCAATACGCTTGACGAACGCAGGTCATTGAACGGTACAGTAGTCTCTCAGTACTTCATGGTTCGATTTTTGCAGACTCACAGTTTCGCAGGTTTTAAACATAATATTGTACACGACACATGATTGCTGACTGATGGAAGGCGACCCACCAGAGCATTGTTCTCTGTATCCCAAGCGCTGATTGGCTCAGTAACCATAGGATCAGTCTGTCTGCTCTCTTTCACTGTGCTCTTTTAGAGCTAGATAGTTCAGAACATAGTCAAAAACATTGCAAGAGTGCGGAAAGGCTTTATAAAGCCTTTATATATACTGTATATATATATACTGTATGTATATACTGTATGTGTAT
>JBBPBX010013527.1:26707-52259 GCA_038048925.1 Garcialebias charrua
ATATATATATATATATGTATATACTGTATCATTATTATTCAGTAAGAGTCAGTTGAGTTAATGACTTTAGTTTATCTGTATTTTACTAAAACTGACAGCTCGATAACATGTTGAAGCATTAGCTAGCTAAAACTCCATACCATTTCACATAAATTTAGATTAAGTGATGCACAAATAGTTGACCATAGAATATGGGAAAGTAGTATTTCAGTGGATTTACATTAACTGCGTGTTTCTCTGCAAACAATATTAGTGATGGAGTCTTAAATGTTTTGAAGTGGCCTTGGATGCTGTCTATAACTTCACTTGAATCTTATGAGGCTCAATTTTGTGCTGTTGCTTGAATTTTAAATGAGTTCAACAAACTTGTGGGATGTATTTCTTCTCAAAATAGTCACAGAGTCGTCACGCTTGATTTTCTCATGGGAGTCTCCAACTCATCTCAAAAGTCCAAGAGTGTTATGTTTGTCAATATTCTGTTTTTTTTAAACTTTATTTTGTATGTTGCCTGTTGTTTGTTTATACAGCACTTTGGTTGGCCTTGTTGCTGTTTTAAGTGCTCTATAAAGAAAATGGTATGCAATGGTATGGTATGTTGACACTTGCATGTAGTGCTGGACAATAATTCAATAATGATAAATATCGCAATATACTTTTATTCAATAACGATGATATGAAGTTTAAGCATATTTTCCATATTTCGATAGGATTTTTACAGCGTTTCATTGACGCTTTTCTTTTTCTATTCGGGTTGAAGCGGCTGCTTCAACAACCCGGACAGAAAAAGCTGCGACGCAACTACGTACAATAAGTGCGTGGTGACGTCGATATTACGCAGCGCTCGAGTCCACCAGCAAGCGTTAGCGGTAGCAGGCTAAGCTAAGCTAATCTCCAACGTGCGTTAAGTTTTCGATTCAAAACGAGTGCCCATGACAGTCAGAATGTGATTGAATAAAGTTTCACAAGCGAAGAGAAAGCAGACAACATCACTGATAAGAGAGGAAAGACCAATTCGTCATGTGGAAGTGTTTCGGCTTTCTAAGATCTGTTAAACTGCAGGTTTCTTCTGTTGCAGCGAGTCCTACACTACGGTACTACTCGGTCTCTTTATGCTGCAAAACGTGACAGAGTCGTTCTAACTAGCGGTGGGAACATCTAACTTGTTTAATCTGAAGAGTTTCCACTTGATAGAATATGATGAGAGTCAGAAGATGAAGCACAATAAAGTTTGAGCCAACGTGTCCCTGAAACTACGACGTAATGAAACAAACAGCCCCAGCACTGCATGTTTTTTTAAATTCATTTATTCAAAATAAAACAAATTCATCAGAAAGGAAAAAAAAACACTGAATGAAAAGGTGCAGAAAGAAGAAATAGTCTTGTAATATCTGCCCGTTATAAAAAAAAATACAAAATAACTACAAACAAACAACAACCTTCACTTGAACAATCTCCAAACTGAAAACAAAACAACTTCAGGTATTCTTCACCTGCACTATACTTTCACAACAACTTTAATTTAATCATCTTTTAAAACATATAAATTGTTTTATAAATGTTTATGATGATATCAAGTCAACTCCACAATCCTGTTCCCTGAATGACAACTCAGCTCCTTCAGACTAGTTCTAAATGTAAGTTTTACAAACATTTACATTTCTTTAAGGATATAATTACTCTTTTTTCACAAATTTTAATTGAATATTTGGGAGTAACATTTTTATGAGTTTTATACATGACTTGTAAAATACTACATTCAACCAAATCATAAAATTTTAATAATTTCAATTGATGAAATAATATATTTGTTGGGTGACCATAGCACTTCCTACTAATAATTCTTATAGCTCTTTTTTGTAAAATAAAAATAGGGTTTGTAATAGTTTTGCATGCTTTTCCCCAAACTTCAATACAATAGATTAAATATGGAACAATCATTACATTATACAATATATTCAAAACTTTGTCATTCAAAAACTATTTTACTTTATACAGTAATGTAATTGATTTTGTTATTTTTATTCTTAAGTAATTTACATGAGATTTCCATGTCAGCTTCTCATCAATAACAACACCCAAAAGTTTTATTTAATTAACTATGAATTTCAATGCTGTAAATTTTAAAGTTGTTTAAAGTTAAAACTATTAATATTGACACAGTTGAGAATTTTATGGCAAGAAAGTTCATGCTCAATAATCCAAGTACCAAATCCAATAATTCTCAGTCGGGTCATCTGGACAGTTTCTTTTTTTATAGAAACTGGATGAAGGATGAAACGTGTCTATAAAGAAGAAAGAGTCCAGATGAGAGATTTTTATAGAAACTGGATGGAGGATGGAGGCTGAAACATTTCTATAAAAAAGAAACTGTCCAGATGACCTGACTGAGAATTATTGGGTTGAGAATTTTATGTTTATTTGACGGTGATTTCCATTTTTTTTGGAGGCTAAATACAAATAAAAGGTGAACATTAATTTATTTGTATAGTTTATAGTTTTTTTTAGGCTTTTATATTGTTTATATCGATATCGAATTATATCGTTGTTGACCGAAATGAAGAAATATATCGTGATAAAAATTTTGGCCATATCGTCCAGCCCTACTTGCATGGGTGCTCATCTCTGTCACAAAACGTGTATGTGTAAAAATCATGCCCATAATAAATGACAGCTAATAAAATAATAGCTAAAATCTGTCAAGCTTTCTTTCAAAAGTGTACTTGAGTAGGTTAAATTATCAACACGGGGGCAGCTGCCATAGTGGAAACAAAGCAAGCCAACATGGGTGTGATAATGTGATAACGATAATGTGTAGAATACCGTATTGCAAGTTGTACACACTCACAAAAACAAGAAAACAAAAAAAATTATCAAAAACTGGCAGTGCATGATGGGGCTGTGTGGCTCGTTGGTCATTTTGTCAGAAAAATACAGCATTCAGTGACACTGCAACTAAAAATGTGTGTATTTTCTCACAGTGTAGAGTCAACATTTAGTTGTCTACTGTTCTCCAACAGGGGCTCCAACAGGTGGCTCAGTTGCTGAAGCTGTTGCTTCTCAGCGAGAAGGTTGCCGGTTCAAATCCCTGCCCAGGGCCTTTCTGGGTGGAATTTGCATGTTCTCGCCGTGTATGTGTGGGTTTTCTCAGGGTACTCTGGTTTCCTCCAACAGACCAAAAACATGCATGTTAGTCTGATTGGTAACTCTAAATTGTCTCTAGGTGTGAGTGAGAGAGTGAATGGTTGTTTGTCTCTCTGTCTCTATGTCTCCCTGTGATGGACTGGAGACTTGTCCAGGGTGTCTCTTGCCTCTCGCACAGTGACTGCTAGACATGGGCACCAGTGACCCCATGACCCAAAAAGGAAGAAGCAGGTAAAGATAATGGATGGATGGATATTCTCCAACATCTTCAACCCATTGAGATACTACCTTAACTGTTTGTGCTACATATGCACACAAAAATGTTTTCAGTATTCCAGAATACTACATTATCTTTTAATGGCGATGCAAATATTTCAATGAAGAAAATATTTTCACTCTACCGGTATTTAAAATCAGTACAGTCAAAGCTTTACTGATGGATTAGAAAGAGGATGCGAGTGTGGTTCTTCATGCGGTACGTATACATCAGCAGCAGCTATGTATGTTCTAGCCCTCTGGCTTGCAAGCACAAAAAAGTAGTGCTTATTAAGTCTTTGTATTCAACATTTATTGAGAACGCTTCCTCAAGATATTTGTATTCTGGCTTTTATAAATACAACACATGAAAGTGAGAGGGATCTGTAAGAAGTGGGAGCTACAGATTTGTTTTGTTTCATGTAATATGCATGTTGTGGTTGAAACTGTAAACTGCGTTATTGTATCATGCACAAGAAGGACCACTTCTAATGGTGCACACTACTCTACTGTCTTTAGAAATAACGAATGTATGTTAATGTATGTTAAATGTATGTTAAAGCTGGTACCCATAATCTCACAGTGACCACTTTCAGTGCATCTTTTCTGGTTTTAGATTTGCTGCCAAAAGGCATTACATGATTTGCAAGGGAAAAAAAAAAAAACATAGAAGTCTGCTGGACATGTGTCAAAATATGGTTTGAATTCATGTGCACTGGGTTTTGTGTTGACACAATATACAAAACTAAGACCACAAATCTAAATGCATTCCACAACACGAAACACAAAGAATCATGTTTTTTCCCAAATTAGGTTACGCCGATCGACACATAAACGTTGAAAGTTATTCTTTGGTTTTCTCTTCTTCCACTTAGAAAAAAAAAATTCAGATCCATAAAAATGATTGTTTTCTTTCGGAATGGCTGAAACCTGCTGGCAGTCGACAGATTGATGTAAAGTGCGCTAGACGTTATGCTGGTGGTGTGGCTGAGAATTGGACAGCACCGCTCCAGACACCATGAATTGTGGCTTCTTTCCTGACATACCTGTGGCCAGAACCTCCAAACCTTTCCACAGACACACACAAAAGCTAATCTCTTAAGATCACCACCAGTTTTCTCCAGTGTACAGCCATTTTTTTCTCCTCTTCTTTTCCCCCTAGTCCTATGGTAATTCCAGGATGTGGGATGTGCATAGTTCAGACGATGTGCGGTTACACTATCCGTAATCAGCGAGCACTGCAAGATTAGCAACCAGCAAAAGTCATTTTTGACAACAAAGATTTAGCAGGATATTTGAACCAAAGATTTGAAAAACCCTTTCAGTGACTGACTGGTCAGTGATCTTATAACCACACGCTCACATCCTAATTTATGTCTTGTTAGGATACTTACTGCTGTTAGTAGTGTTTGGGGAGTTTGGAGTGGTGGCACAGAGGTTAGAGACGGTGGGCTTGTGATCGGAAGATCGCCAGTTCAAGCCCCGGTACCAACAACATTAAAAAAAAATGTGGGTGGAAAAGGTGAAACATCCACACCTGTCACCACCCTCATTCACCCCACTCTGGGCCCCTGAGCAAGGCCCTTAGCCCCCACCATCTGCTCCCTAAACAGGTCTCTCTTGAAAATGAGTTCTTGTGGCTCAATGAGACTACTATCTATCTATCTATCTATCTATCTATCTATCTATCTATCTATCTATCTATCTATCTATCTATCTATCTATCTATCTATCTATCTATCTATCTATCTATCTATCTATCTATCTATCTATCTATCTATCTATCTATCTATCTATCTATCTATCTATCTATCTATCTATCTATCTATCTATCTATCTATCTATCTATCTATCTATCTATCTATCTATCTATCTATCTATCTATCTATCTATCTATCTATCTATCTATCTATCTATCTATCTATCTATCTATCTATCTATCTATCTATCTATCTATCTATCTATCTATCTATCTTCGTTTAACGTCCGTTTTCCCGATTCCGGGGTGGGACGCTACGTCTTTGAGTTTTTGATGCCAGATTAGACGGTTAGTTGCGTCCAGTTCATTGAGGTTCAGCGCTTTCAGATCTTGTTGAATCGTTTGCGCCCAGGTCTTTTTCGGACGGCCTTTGGGACGGGTGCCCGGTACTTCAAGGTTTTCAATAGCAAGTATAGCACTGTTTTCACTTCGTTTAACATGACCGAACCACCGCAAACGGTGTCACCGGCATGCGTCCTTAATCGCACATAAGCCTGCTCGACGCAGGATTTCGGTCGATTGACTACCTGTATAAATAATGGGTAACTGAAAATGAAAAATGACAGGAAAATTTCAATTTAGAACAGGCTGGAGAAATTGATTTCTCATCCTCATATTTGGCAAGGGCAACGATGAGAAATAAAGCTAAGCTAATGTGATTGTCACTTCACTGTAACCTTATGCAGAATTATATGCCTATGTACTGAGGCACTGTAAGTATCAAGGTTTTGTTTAACCGTGCAGTTTAACTTTTCAGAATGGAAAGATTGACAAAATGAAACGTGAGACATGATTACAACGTTTTAGTTGAGGTGCTACCTGAAGGGAATCTTGAACGCGGCTGCACAATGCTTCAAGCAGAAGTTGCCCTCTTCATCTATTAAAACCAGCTGACTGCACATGTGTTGAGTAGAACTGAGAGACAACCTGCACTGGAATAATTTAGGATTAAAAATAATATTATCTTAAGACATTGGACTGACCAATGAATATGAGACACAAATTTCCATTGAGGATAGGAGAAGTTGAAATAAGTTATTCTGGGTTTTTGTTCCATTTTTTTCATGTCTTCCTGAGACGAATGGAGCTGAAGCATCTCTACTTTGTATGATAAATCGAGTTCAAGTGTGTATCCCAGTGGTACTGTGATTGATAGCATGCCATTCTAAAGACCATCAAAGACACATTCTGATTAGCACTTAATCTCACTCCCATTCATTGCGGCTTCAGTAGACTGAGTGTTGTTTGGCTTAGCCAGCATACCTTTCGGAAGACTTTCTCTCAGCACTTAAACAAACTGAAAAAAGATGAGTCTGGAACAACTACTGACATCAACGGACAATTTTTCACCTGATTATAAACTGATGCTTGCACAGGACCCTTGAGTGTTCACTTTAGTCTGGGTAACTCTATTCAGAGAAACCTAATACTTCGATCCATGGCCAGTAAAGCAGGCATGTCTCGCTCTGCCTCTCAGGCTTCGTCCAGCTTGCTGCACTGTTTTATTGGTAAGTCGCTCAGTTCAAGCACCACTGTTGCCCAATTTGTGCTGGAGATTTTTAGAATTTGGCTGAAAGTATCTCATGTTTGGATTTGCCCAAAGACATTTTCCTGCATGCGGGATGATAAAGAGTTTACATTGAAAGTCTCTTATTGTGGAATGGACTGTCTTTTACTGGCTCCTTTGTCTTCCTCAGGCAAATCAGGCCATGGCCAGAGCCACAGTGGTTTAGAGAGCTTTCATCAGCTGTCTCAATACAATCATCAAGTAGGCCAGCTCTGACCAGAATTACAGCAATATTCACATACATAACCAATCATCATTTGCATGTGGAGAGGGGAACTAGAGTTTGCATGGATGAAAAATTGTTGAGCTGAGCAGATTTATTCTGAGTTAAATATTATCTTACTGAAGAATCTGTTATGGATTAGTTCTAAATTTTTTGTTGTATTCTACTGGTCAGCCCTCCTACAGCAAAAATGTAATTCAAGTTCTCCCCGACCTTTCCATCCATCCATCCATCCATCCATCCATCCATCCATCCATCCATCCATTATCTTTACCCACTTCTTCCTTTTTGGGTCACGGGGGTCATTGGTGTCCATATCCATCACTGTGCGAGAGCTGGGGTACACCCTGGACAGGTCGCTAGTCCATCACAGGGACACATAGAGACAAACGAGACAAACAACCATTCACTCTCTCACTCACACCTAGAGACAATTTAGAGTTACCAATCAGCCTAACGTGCATGTTTTTGGTTGCTGCGAGGGAACCAAAGTACCCGGGGGAAACCCATGCATGTACAGAGAGAACATAGGCTACAAACTCCACTCAGAATAGTCCCTGACAGGGATTTGAACCGGCAACCGTCTCACTGAGAGGCAACAGTTCTACCAACTGCACCACCGTGCCACCCCTATCTCACTGTTAACTGTACCATGCTGCTAACTGTACCATGCTGCTAACTGTACCATGCTGCTAACTGGACCATGTTGCTAAGATAACCTCACTGTCATCACAACCACTCTGCCAATAGGACCATGCTGCAGTAGATTTATTTCTTTTTCACTTTTGGCATCTTGTTCCTGTATTTTTGTTGCATGCTTTGAATAAATCCCAGTTTATGTTAGTTTTGCGGTCGGCTCCGAGCCCGACTCCGCTCACATTAAGCGTGTAAATTATGACCGAACCAAACCTAAGAGAACCGTGCTGCTGTTGTTCGGTGTATTGTTTTGCACTATTAGTGACTAGCGTATATCTTAGATCTTTTAACGTATTGTTGGGTGTTTGTTTAGCATATACAAAGTATCTTAGTTTATAGCTTAGATCCTTATTTACTGTTTCTTTTTACACTTTATATTTTTGCTATTATTTGATGCAACTGGGACCATGTGTTCACAATTTCATTCCACCTCATGTACCACATGTGATGTAAATGACAATAAAAAATCTTGAATCCTTGACTGTCAGGGTCAACGGGAAAATACACTGATCTCCTTTATACATACACTAATTTAAAGCCATGTACACTTTCATCTTTCATCCACAAACATCTGACAATTTTAGCAAGAAAAAATATTTTTACGAATGAATTAGTTCGTTTCAATTACATTAATTTATAACAGTTGCCTAAAAATATTAAACAAACAGAAAAAAGAGTGGTGTTTACGCTCATTCAGTGTCAAATCCAAAAATCCCACATGTAAGTAAATTTTTTTAGTGTATCCATGTGTCCTTGAAAAATAGAGATCTTAGTAAAACCATTCTGTCTGCATGCCTACGTTTGTCTGTATCCTGATAAAAACAATAATAATTCAACTGTTTTAATCTCTGTTTTCCCATATCTATCACTTTTATCCTTATTTTTTTGCAATAAAGCTTTGATTGTGTGAAGTTCATGAAGAATATGGTGAACAATATTAAAAAAAATAGCCATAATTGTTTTGGGAAAACCTGATCATATCCAGAATGTTCTTCTTTGATGTTTTAGTGCACTGTTAATTTTAATGTTATTGCCACCTAGTGGCAGATCACTGGTATTTCAGCAATTTTAACTGGAATTCCTGCTACTTGTCTGCATGCAGGCTTTCTTTCCAAAAATTGGATAGAATATTTATTTTATAATATCAGTAGTAGTATAGTTGAGGTTTGAGTTCTGTATCTCTATCTCTCCTACGTTACAACTTTTATAACTTTTACTATACAGTCAATCACTCAATGCATCTTTAGCATAACAGAACTCTAGAAATCTACAGTCTTTACCCACTTGTTCTTGTTTTGGGTCACATTGGTGTAGTGGCAGGGCTTTTGACTTGGGACCCGAAGGACGCGGGTTCGCGTCCCGGCCACTACACACCTTGGGGTGTCTATGAGTGCACATCTAATTCTCCAGCTCCCCTGGCGCTTTCTATGGCTGCTCACTGCACCACCTGGTGGTGGTTGGGTTAAATGCAGAGACGAATTTCGTCTGTGTATGGGAAACATACGCAGATGACAGGAAAATACATTATTATTATTATTGACTCGGTGTCTATTTCCAGCAGTGATTGGTTGAAAGTTAGGGGTAGCCCACTGATCGCCTGTCCACCACAGGTCCACACAGAGACAAACAAGACGGACACCATACACACGTTTATTCACATAGTGATGATGTAGAAAGCTATTTAACCCATAATGCACTTTTTTTTACTTTGAACCTGGAGAAAATCCAAAGATGCATTGGGAGAACAAGAAAACTCCATGCAAAAAGGCTCCTGCCCAAAAGCAAACCTGTAATTTTCTAACTGCAAGGCAACAATGCTGACCAACCAAAGAGTGCAGGACTGAACTCATGTTTAAACACTGCTGCGTCCGTGTTTTACTACTATATTATTCTTTCAACAAAAGCTTAACGATTGCAGAAAGCTGGTGTGACCATCAACCATTTTTTTAACTTTATGTAACATTTATTTCGTCTTAGTCCTAATTCACCTTTTGTCCCTTTGTCTTGCAGCAAGTTATGGAGCGTACCCTGTCTGTAAAGGTTGCTCAGTGTGCTCCAGGGATAATGGTTGTGTAAACTGCCAACCCAAGCTCTTCCTATTTCTGCGGCGGGAAAGGATGAGGCAGTACGGAGAATGTCTTCATGACTGTCCAGCTGGATACTACGGCATGCGCAGCCCAGAAATCAACATGTGCTCCAGTAAGATCCTACTCTTGTAAACTCACTCATCCTTGTTCAGAGTCCACATATTTTCCCTCTCTCACTTTCTTCCCCACCATTTCAGCCACACATACACACAGCTTCAGCTTCCCATTTTCCCACAGCACATGATTTATTATCTGTTATCCAGCGCAGACACACATACCTCACAATTTGAATGGCTCATCTGTTCGCACAGGTTAGTGTTCGCTGCAAAGTGTTGTCTTTGCAGCATCTCCCGTGGGTGTTCACATTGATCTACGGCTTAGGCAAATCTGCTGTTTCTAATTTCTTCCTAAAATTGTCTTTCCACCTGCATTACAAAACATCCTATGGTCATGAATATGTCTAAAGGCATGACATTCAAATGCAAGAGGAACCAGTCAATCATTTGACATGTTGGGAGTTCAAGTATGTGCCATAGGAGTAAAGTCTGATGTTACCAAAATATCTCATGAACCACTTCACTTTAATAAAACATTTAGAAAGTTATTGGATATTCAACTATCTCCAATTTGGAGTCAATCCAGTTCAAGATGTCTACTACAGCTAGTCAAGCTTAGCCAACACAGAAATGGTTGTAACTCATTCAGTTTTACAGACATTGAGCTAAAAATCTTTTAAGATAGTAGCTGAGAGTCTTCTTTAACATAAACTTTGTTATTTAACAAAAATGGCTCTAACTTAATAATTTATCAATGTTAGATGATTTAGTTTAAACATCTGACATTAAATCTCATCTGTTTCCTGTTGCTGTGTTCAGGCGTGCTCATCTGCTCACACAGACTCATGTTCGTGCTGCTGTTCAACGTAATGTTTTTATGCTACTAGTGCTTAGTGTATATTTAGCTGATGTTTTTCTTAGTTCATATTTTAGATCTTATTAGTGTTTTTCTTTTACATTTTATTGTTGGATGTAGCTGAAAACCTGTGTACATAATCTCGTTGCACCACATGTACCACATGAGATGCGAATGACAAAAAAAAAATCTCTGAATCTCTGAGTCTTAAAAGTCTTCGTTTTTTAGCTTCCAACTAAAAAAGACCAACATTTGCTTGTTGTCAAGTTATTTTTTGTCGTCTTTTGTGTTTTTGTTGATTATGAGTTTTGTTGCGCCACCAGTTCATTTCCCCAGAATTTTCCTCAGTTAGTTTTTACTCCGCCATCCAGCCACACCCACTTTCACCTGTTCCCTATTATCATCCTGCCACCTGTCTCCAGCGTCCTCATCAGTCCCTGTCCATTTAGTCTCCTCGTCTTCACTTCACCTGCAGTCTGGCACAGTGCTGCTTTTATTGTTTTTTTAGATAAATCTTTATGGGTTTTTCACTCAAGCTCCTCGTGATTGTCTAAAAATTCCAGCATCTGATTTCTTTCAACTGTGATCGTTGTAATAATAATAATAATAATAATAATAATAATAATAATAACAGTCAATTATTCTCAACACTTTTTATTAAAAAATAATAGTCAAATCTATTAACGAAATGGATCTTTCTCCTCGTCCTTGTGTAGCGCCCTGATCTCAAAACCTCGTGCCGACATTAACTGCGCTCTGAGAGATGGTGAAAACTTTTACACAGAGCCCGAGGTGTTGGCTGAGCGTTTCGTACGAAAACAGAGAGAAACTTGAAGCTTTTGACTTTTCTGAGCCAAACTCCTGACCGACACTCTAAAATGAATCCCGGTGGAGGATGTCTGAACCTTAAGGCGGAATTATTTGAACATGGAGCGGCTGCAGAAAGCAGCACTCTGCTCATCCAGTCACACTCAAATACATTGTGACTATGATGAGCATGTAAAACAAATGTAATAGAGTATATTTAACATTAACCAGATCACGTTGCAATATTTTATGCGGTACGGGCAGAATGTTTAGAAGCTCACTGAAACTTCAGTCTGGTATTCTTAAATCATTTGAATCTTATTTTTTCAGACAAATACAAAATAAATTGTCTTCTCACTTTTCACTAAAAACACAACATCCATAAACATGCTTAATAAAAGAAGTTTGGAGAGTTTACTAGCTGGTTATGTCCTTACAGTTTTCAGATCAGTCTGGAACGTATAAGGTTTTGTTTCTACCAGAGGGAATTGTCTACTGGTCCAAGTACAACATCTTTATTCATAGTTCTCCCTCAAATATAGGCCTCCTTTGTCAATCATTGCAAAATAAGTTTCGTCAAAGTTCCAAGCATTTTGCATTAGTCTTCCTTCATTTATATGCGGTAAGCTCTTTTGTTTTGACACTTGTGCACAACACGCACCATTAGAAATCTGATTTTTGGAAACTGAATCCAGACTGAAGTTTGGCTCATCTTTGTCCCAAAGAAGTCCACTAGAAGCTGCAACATGGACTCTTCAGACCCTTCACAAACTTATAAAACATCATGTACTGACAAAAGGGATGGTCCAGTCCACTTAGAAGTGATGCTCTGTCTAATGGTTATCAATACTTAGTAATTGATCAGCCATGGCATCAGACACGGAGTGTTGAGTATAGAGAAAGAAGCTAAAGTTGGTTAATGGTCAGCTAAACAAAGGCTGTTTTTAAAATCCTTTTCCAGGCTTATCAAACAACTGTTTCTCACATCAACATGCCTCTGTGAAAGAATGCTACGTTTCACAGAATGCTGTGAAAGAATCACCACAGTCATCACAGGAACTGTACTAAAACATTCACAAACTCTATACAATGCTAATTGGTCAAATGTATTTATCCAAGGAAACCAACACTTCACTTGTCTTGAAAGATTTATAAAGAATTACAAAAAAAAAGTGATCACTAAGAGCTACAGAGGCTCAACAGAGATGGGATTTTTCATTAGTCATTTGTTGTTTTCACAGAATGTACACATTCATGGATTATTAACCTTTACAAGTCACTTCCTTCAATTACTTTGTTACAAAATGTATTCATTTTAATTGGTTGAAATTGGTTAAAATACAGTTTGAATTATCAGACTGTTTTGAACTGGAGAGATTCAGCAATTCCAAAATTACTCACTTTTACCAACAAGGGTAATTCACTGTGTCAAATTAGGTGAAAGAGTGTTTTTGTGTGGAAAAAAGTGTTTTTTTTTGTTTTAAACAATTCTTAAACTGGACACTCCCAGCAGAGCCTGTTCCTCATCCATGATGAGTTCAAATCTTAGACTTATTAATGAAAACTGGAGCTGAAATAGCACAAAAGAAACGAAAAATAGAATCAGAGGTAATAAAAGAAATCATCCTATTAAATAGTATTCTACCAGAAAATTTATCTGAAGAACAAAAGATAAAATTAAACCAGTTACAACTGAACCTGGACAATATTTACATTTCCAAAGCTAAAGGAGCTTACATTAGATCGAGACAGAAATGGTTAGAAGAGGGAGAAAAAAACTCTAGTTACTTTTTTAGATTAGAAAAAAGGCATCAAATATCGAACAGCATTATAAAACTTAAAATAAACGACAATATATGTGAAGACCCAGTTCAGATCTCTACCTTCTGTGAAACTTTCTTCCAAGAACTTTATCAATCAAAATGTTCTGATGAAACTATCACACAATTTATTAATTCTTTGAATAAAGTACAACAAATAAGTCAAATGAATAAAGAGAAGTTACAATTGAAGATATCCAAAAGTCCATCAACAAACTAAAATTAAATAAGTCACCGGGTACTGACGGTCTCAATGCAGAATTTTATAAGAAGTTTTCAGAACAGCTGTCACCTTTTTTACATCAAGTTTATCTTGAAAGTTTTGATTCTGGATCACTTCCACCAACAATGACCCAAGGTCTCATCACACTGATCCCTAAACCACAAAAAGACAAGCTGCTTCTTGACAACTGGCGACCAATCACATTAATAATAATAATAATAAATTCAATTTATACCGCACTTTTCATTAATAAAAACCTCAAAGTGCTACAACAATAAAACAAGTAATAAAATCATTACATTACTCCAAAATGACTATAAAATTATTGCAGGTTGTATTGCTAAAAAAATTAAAAGTACTCTTGAAGAAGTGGTTGATGAAACTCAGTCTGGATTCATACCAGGTAGACATATAACTAATAACATCAGACTTATATTAGACCTGTTAGATTACTCCGATTTAATAGAAGGGGATGGATTCATATTATTTCTAGATTTTTTAAAGCATTTGACACTGTCGAACATACATTCCTGTTTAAAGCACTAGAAGTATTTGGATATGGACAAATCTTTATTAAAAGCTGTCAAATGTTATATAAGAATTGTAACGCATCTATAAAATTATCACATGGCTGCTCCAAAAGATTTGATTTGAAAAGGGGTCTCAGACAGGGGTGTCCAGTCTCCCCATACTTATTCCTTCTGGCCATGCAAATTCTCTCTGTTAAAATCAAAGAAAAAATTACAGGAATTAATGTTGCAAACAGAAATATTGTAATTTCCCAGCTTGCTGATGATACAGCTCTTTTTTTAAAAGAATAAATGTGATATGTGATATGTGATACTACACCACGGTCGTGGGCGACCGTGGTGTAGTGGTAATGGCAGTCGACCCCTGATCGGAAGGTTGGAGGTTCGAATCCCGCATCCGCCCACCATGTGTTGTGTGTCCCTGGGCAAGACACTTAACCCCGAGTTGCTCCCGGTAGGTCTGGATGGCGCCTTGCAAGGCAGGCTACCACTACCGGTGTATGAATGTCTGAATGAATGGGTGGATGGCTGGTATTGTAAAGCGCTTTGGGGCTCCTCACAGGGGGCTGGAAAGCGCTATATAAATAAGCTCCATTTACCATTTACCATATAAAAAAATCAATTGAAATCATCAATACCTTTTCCAATGCCTCTGGCTTGACTCTAAATCTAAACAAATGTGAATTACTTTCTATTAAATCTTTAACAGGCACCGTCCTCAACATTCCTATAAAAGACAAAGTGAAATATCTTGGAGTTGTGATCATTAAAGATCAAAATGTAAGATCAACAGAAAATTTTAATCCCATAATTAAAATAGTTGAGCAAAGATCTGTGGCTCCAGAGAGATCTCTCTCTTTTAGGACGAAGGTTTATCTAGACTCGTTTATCCAGCCCTTGCACTTGATGTCCCCAAACAAATTTGTACCAATTTTAATAAAATAAACTTTCACTTTATATGGAGGAATAAATGCCATCTCATTAAGAAAAATGTTCTTATGAACAGGGTTGATAGAGGTGGAATTGAAGCCCTCGACTTTACATCTTTAAATAATTCATTCAAAATTAAACATCTGACAAACCTCCTAAAAAATCCTAACTCTATATGGAATGCTATTCCTATTTATATCTTTGACAAGGTGGGAGGATTACCCTTTCTTCTTAGATGCAACTATAGTATACCCAAAATACCCTTAAAGTTATCTATGTTCCATAAACAGATGTTGTTAAGCTGGTCACTTTTGTACAAACACAATTTCTCTCCTCATAAATATTATATTTGGAATAATAAAGATATTAAATACAAGAATAAGACAATTTTTTATAGAAAATGGTTTGATAAAGGAATATTACTTGTAAGCCAATTGTTAAATCCAAATGGTCACTTGTTATCTTATTCTGAATTTTTGTCACATTTTCAATTTCCTGTTACACCTAAAGAATATGCTGTGGTGTTTGACGCAATCCCCAGTGGGGCTTTAAAACTTTTATCCTCTACACCTCCAGGTCAAGATCTTCCAGTGCCTTGTTTTGATCCAGGTCCATTTATATTGATTATGATTGTCCTTTGATAAGTAAGAAAACAACAAACAAAACATTAAGAAATATTCTTTTAAGAGACGTTGTCTTTTCACCATCTTGTACATTTTACTGGTCCAACATATTTGAAAATATAAATTGGAAGTGGACTTGGCTACTCTCAAAGAAATACCTAATAAATAATAAAGTAAAAGAAATTTCATACAAAATTATTCACAATTGTTATCCAGTTAAAGCATTTTTGATAAAAAGATATAAATGGGACTTGGATCCTATGTGTACTTTTTGTAAAAATCACGAAGAAGAGCTTGTTCATTAGTTTTGGGATTGTTGTTACACCAAAATATTCTGGAGGGACATGTCCATTTTTTTTAATCGAAAGAATGTGAACATTACTTTAACAGAAAAGCATGTTTTTGTAATGGACCTACCCAGGGTCAAACTAGGGTTTTCGAACTGTCCAGTGATGACCTTTACTGACCACTCAGTAAAGCAAGACATTTACTACAAAATCATTCATTTAGCTATAATCTGATAAATATAGTCACCAAAAGAGACTATTTCTATCTTTGATTTTATTCTAATGTGATCAAAAGAATAACTTTTGTCATTTTCATGATGTGTGCTTTTAAGCTGTGTCATTCTGTAAGAGTTAAACTGTGTTCACTGCTGTGTTTAAAGGTGAAGCCTTCGGGTCACAGAGACCGGACGGTTTTGTTTAGAAACTCAGAGACAGTCTCATGAGCAGGGCTCCAGCTTTATCTATCTTTTTCCTAAACATTTCTCTCTGCTGCTGCTTGTAACCTTGGGTTTGATAAGACAAATGAACTCCTCGACTGGTCCTTCCTTAAGTACTAGTCTAAGCTTTTGCTAAAGGCTTCAGAGTTGCTGGGAACTTCCAAGGGATGTGAACTTTCCCAAGAGCTGGACACGTGTGGTCAAGAGCTAACGACCGGCGTCTTCAGCTAAGGACTGATAACAGGCTGTTATGAGTCTACTTCGAACAAGCGTAAGATCAAGAACTTTGTCTATTCCTTCCTGGAATAAGTTTATCTTGAAGTCAGAGGCCTGAAGCTGACATATTCTCTGATGACCAAGCGAAAACCAGGAGACGTTGGAAAACGTAAACCAGAACCCTGCTTGAAAGTATCGTACTGGTCCCCACAAGGATCCGTGCATCTGAAAGGCTACAAGGTCACCTCTTACCGGGCGGTCGTCAAAAGGTAAAGAGCTGTTTACAAAACGTACCTGGATTTTAGCAGAAGTCGGAGGAGAAGTGTCACTCTGGTATCATGCTCATGATAATTTCTTCTTAAATCTTTCCTCCTACTCTTTCCCCTCTCTATCTAAGCTGGAAACTATAATTAAGCCGAAGAGCCCACAGACTAAATATGTTAACATCCAATATTGAAGTCTGTTGTGTTGAATTTAAGTGTGCCGACGTTTTAAATTGAAAGAAAGTGAAATCATGTCAATCAAGTGTAATGGTGTTAATTTAGTTGATTTATTTTAAATAAATGATAGTGTCTCTTTGACATATCAAACTAAGTCAATGTCCATTGTCACTTAATGGCTCTGTTTATTTGTCCATCATAAAGATCACAGAAATATTGGGTAAACTGAAAAAGAACAGAATCCGTGAATTTACTATTCAATCTGAATAAGTAAATTAATTAAGGTAAAGAGGTCAGTATTAATATTGACCTCCTCATAACCCCTTACATCTGGTGGCCCTCGTACGTGGTTCTGAAAGTTTATTGATATCTGTGGTCTCAGTCATGAACTGTAACGTCATGTTGGCATAATAGGATCCAAGTTTTAGACTCTGACAGATTAATTATTTTGGCTGGAAAAGTGTTCAGAACGATTGCAGGACTGCAGTTAATGACATTTGAAGCTGAAATTGTTATTTGTTCAACTTTTGAAACGCTATAAGTAGTTTGGTGGGGATCTGTCTCGCTGTGTGGGAAGTGTCTGGTGGTTCTGATAAGGACCCGGTCCAGATTACGTTGCACAAGCTGAGGCAATCTCACTGCAAAATGACCGCCGAGTCAAATTGCCTGAAAAGCTACTTTAACATCTACAAGATTGCTGTGTGTGGTATTTTTGCAAGTTAGAGCAGGTCGGAAAAGCATATTACTGTTAGAACGTGTCGGCTGGGTTCTGTCAGACCCGTTTCCTGCTCCATTGAAAAGTGGACCGGAACCGACCTTGAAGTGGCTCCGAGCGAGTCCGTGTTTGTTCTGCAGCTGCAGTGCTGAGTTACCGAGCGTAGCTTCGTTGTGCCTGTTTTAAATGTGATTGCCACGTTTCAGAATTTTGGGAAGTTAGTTGAAGCGTTTGAGTTGATTACGAGTCTATAAAGTTGTGTTTTGTTGTGCTAAGCTAACGTTACATAGACGTGTCCTACTACACGTTGTTTATGAGCTGTGATTGGATGAACGAGAGCTGTGAGCTGTCAATCACTCGTGGCGAACGCTGATTCGCTGTAGTGGGAACGCACGCCGTTGCGACCAACCCACTTTGTCGTCATTTCCGGTACTACATTGGGCGAAGGTAAGAAAACTTCATTTACCATGAACGCTTGGGAATGAACTACAAACGCTGTTTGGTTGACGTCACGTATCTGTTTAGCGAGCTCCGCCTCGCTCAACGGAAGCTGGTGACGCACTGCGTCGACCCGCCTACTTGTGTCGTCATTTCCAGGTGCACTTTGGGTGACGAGCAGTTTCACTCAACACAAGACAAACGGAGATTTCACTAAAAGTTTAAAAACTCATTTAAAGCCATCTAAACTGTCTAACAACATATATTTGTCTCTGACAAGACCGCAGTTCGAGCGTTTATCACGAACATACTAGAAACTAACTCTAACAGGTTGTTTTTAGTTTAAATACTGATTAGAAAAATCAGTTTCCTCGTGATTAAAATTAGGACTCGAAGCTGCCCCCTGTTGGTTAAAAGACGTTGACAGATGAGTTTTCTCAAATACATCATGAGAAGTCAGCATTTTTATGGTGAATTACCAGCTTTTAAAAAATTGTTCTGTACACAAACAAAAAACTCCTGTTTATTCTAAATACAAATTTTAGAATAACAGAGGTACAGACAAACAATTTATGCTCATTTTAAATACTGAAGAGATTTAAAATAACACTCAA
Organism: Garcialebias charrua; assembly: GCA_038048925.1. Classification (NCBI taxonomy): domain Eukaryota; kingdom Metazoa; phylum Chordata; class Actinopteri; order Cyprinodontiformes; family Rivulidae; genus Garcialebias; species Garcialebias charrua. The sequence continues at coordinate 45,428 of JBBPBX010013527.1, forward strand.
AAGGGAATTTTTATTTGATTTTCAAATTAAATAAAAAATAAATAAAAAAAATGATGGAGAACAGAGCGTTTCCACATTAAGCTCTTCGCATCTCTGAATTTTAAACAGAATTGTTGTACATCTGTACACTTTTAGTTAAAAATTGCATTTTTAACGTTTTTCTGTGTAAAATTAACGAACACTCGTTTATTTTAAATAGTAAATTGTTTAAAATAATGAACAGAACACCCTTTTTCACTCCTGATAACTGTCAAATGCAGTACAAAATCAGTTTCACTGAGACTGCAAGACATCTTTTTAAAGGCATGCTCAAGCAGCATCCTGTCACATTTTAGTGAAGTCATTGCATTTAAGTCAGCCCTCTTTTATAAGCGTTTGAGTAAGAAAAACGGAAATCAGGCTGCTTGGGTTAGTTAGTAACTGTTGTTTGAACGTAAGTTCTATTTTAAAGTTAACACTGCAAGAGTGCATTTAACTTTTACAAAGTTCATTGAGGGTAAAAACCTGAAATAAGGTACCTATGAATACTTATTACACAGTGAAACGCGTAAACCTCAGCTGATTAGTTTATTTGACTCAGTGCTACATTAAAAGTGAATATTTATTTGCAAACACTAACATGAGAACAATCTTTTGATTTTTTTCACACAAAATCAAAACTAAAAGATGGGAGATGACGATTATGATGAAGCTTTCAAGCTGATCGCATCAAGGCGTGAAGAGCTGGAAGTATTAAAGCAGAAGTGCATTCAAGAACGTGAAGAAGATCACCGAAAAAAACTTGAGTTCGAACGTTTGTTAGGCGAATTAACAACACAACGGGGTGCTGTAAATGTTTGTGACGCTCACAGACAAAACAATGACCCGATCTGGTTAAAAACAAAACCAGAGCGTGAACTACATTACCAAGAAAAGGTCAAATCCCACTCGCTGGAGCTGGAAGGGACAAGTTCATCAACTCCCTCTCCTAAAAAAGGCGAGAAGAAACATGTTTTTCGAACTAAAAAACCACGACATGAAGGTGTCCGCTGGAACAATGACCCGAAGTGGTTAAGAGACCCAATATGGTTGAGAAGGACGAGCACACGCCCTGTCCCTGCACCTCGGACAAAGCTGCCCGAGATAAGCAAAAAACCACAAACGGTGGATGTCCGCTCTTTAAGTGACCCTCCGCGGTCTACACCGAGCAAAGGCCCTGCCCCTGCACTGCGGACTGGACAGTCCGGGAGTAGCAAAAGGTCACAAAAGTTCCAGGAAAGAGGCAACATACCTCTAAGCTCTGAGGAGATAGTGGACAAAAGTTGGTTGTTTGAAAACTTGAATGATACAGAGGATGACCGAACTGGTACATCGAGTGACCTTGTCTTTGATAACTCAGAGCACATGGATAACTCAGCGCACACTACTACCAACATTGCCATGGATGTTGACAGCAAACCAATTGCTGACACAAAACAACATCCTGAAGGTCATGATGCTGACAGCCAACAAGATGCTGACAGTAAACAAGATTACACAGACAGAGTCACACGTGAACAGAAACGTGGGCCAAGACCTGTGAGGTTTCTGTGTAACTTTATACAAAGGGGGGTGGCTAAGAAAGCTTACCTACCTATCACACTGGAAAGTGTCCTTGAGCGTGAAGCCCTCCTGGACGGTAGTGCTGATATAACCATTATGTCGGCCAAGCTGTTCAAGGAGCTGAGGACCGCCGCTAACGGTGTTGACAGGCAAATACCCTTTGAGAAATGTGCTATTGAGCTACAGGGTCTCGCAGAGACGAGAACAACCCTAACAGCTATGGCTGTTGAGAATTTCTTTGGGATTTGTTATTTAGGATATTATAATTTAATATCAGTAACTATATTGATGTTGAGAATTTGTTGCTGATTTGTTATTTAGGATATTATAATTTAATATCAGTAACTATATATTTGTTGCTGTTCACTACATTGATTTGGTTGACGTTTGTAGTTGGTATCAGGCTGAAAGCGGACTACATATCCCATGATGTTTTGTAACAGTTGAGCGGCAGTTAACGGCTGAGTCCGCCTCCTCTGCTTTCTGCTTGCTTTGTTGTTGTTGCCATAGCAACAGCGTTTTCAGTTGTTCTGAGGATTCTGTTCGACCCTCAGTTATGTATCTGTACGTATGATTCGTTCATCACCTTTATTTCACTAAAGTTCATCTGAATATTCCGCCCGACTCTTTTTTTCGTCATTCGAAGTCAGTCAAAGAAAATATTCAACATTTTCTGGTGCCGAAACCCGGGAGCAGGTGACATGGCTGATGAAAATAGAAGCGGCACGGAGCGACAGGACAGTGGAGAACAGCGTATTGAAAGAACAAGGATGAAGCGCCGGACAATACGAAGTTCTACTACGCGACTACTGAATCAGATTGATAGTGAATTATTAAAGGACGACCCGGACGTCGGACGTTTGCGGGAAATGCTGGCTGTGTTAATGGCAAAAGGGGACAGTTTGAATGAGCTGAACCGCGCTATTGAGGAGCACACTCAGCTGGATGAAATGGAAGCGGAAACCGAACTCGCAGAGGAGTATAACGACCGCATCATCTGTATGAACGAACGTGCTAAACAAATGATAAGGACGTCAGAAACTGTGAGTACAGAACCCCGACGGGCGCAAGTGAGTGGGAACAACGTAAACTCCACACATCACAGGAACGCTACAGTAAGGCTGCCTAAGCTAATAATTGACAAATTCAACGGAGATGTTAGTTTATGGCAAGAATTTTGGAGCCAATATGAGACGGCGATTCACTGTAACGAAGCTCTTTGTAAACGAGAGAAGTTTACATACATGAAGACTTACCTAACAGGAACAGCTGCAAAGGCTGTAGCAGGTCTCACTCTGACAGACAGTAACTATGATGCTGCAGTTCAAATACTAAAAAGCAGATTTGGAAGGAAGGACTTAATAATAAACGCTCATATGTCAAAGCTCCTGAATTTGACTCCTGTAAAGAAATCCTCTGATGTGAGTGCTATGAGACAGTTGTATGATGAATGTGAAGTTCAAATTAGAAGCTTAGAATCACTAGGAGTAGTGTCAGACACATATGGAGGCATGTTATGCCCAATACTGCTCCAGATGATACCAGAAGAACTGTCTCTTGAGTACAGTCGCCAGAGGGGAGATCAGGATGAGTGGAAGGTGCATCAGGTGCTGGAGTTTTTACAGAAAGAAGTTCAGAGTAGAGAGAGAGCCTTGCAAATGATGAGATCATACAATCAAAAGGAAACCCTGCCTGGGCCCAGATTGGTTAGTAGATCATATGGATCCACTGACATAAAGCAAAGGAAACCAAGCATGACATCAGCAGCTGCACTCCACACTGTTAATCAAAAGGCTCAAACCTGCCTCTTCTGTGATAGTGTTGAACATAAGGCTGAAAACTGTCCAGAACATGGGGTGTCAGCACGTAAAGAAAAACTGAAGAGACTTGGTCGGTGCTTTGTTTGTTTAGGACAGAAACACATCGCAAGGTTTTGTAGATTTAAGGGTGGGTCATGCGCCACATGTGGCGGCAGGCATCACATAGCTCTTTGTGACAAAAACGAGACCCCACCCCCTTCAGTCTCTACCAATATGGAAACTGTTATTTCCTCTGTGATTCCCCAAGCTGAGGAAACCAAGTCTGATAATGAAAACACTGTGCTACTACAGACAGCCAAGGCATGGGCGGTTGGACCTACCAGCATGAAGATGGTCCGTTGCCTATTAGATGGAGGGAGTCAAGGTAGTTTTGTGCATGAGAATGTTGTAAGAGCACTGCAACTACCTGTCACAAAGCAAGGGACACTTATGCTCCATACATTTGGCTCTTCAGCTCCCACCCCAGTTGAACGTAACACAGTGAAACTATGTTTAAAAAATGTATGGGGTACAGGACAGATCATTGAGATAGAAGCAGTAGTGACACAGAAGGTCTGTGCAGCAATGATGAAAGTTCCAGGCGAACATGTACGCAATGAAATGGAAAGGCGAGGTCTCCAAATAGCAGATTTCCCTGGAGAAGATAAACCTGAACTTTCTGTGCTAATCGGCTCTGATTATTACTGGCAAATAGTAACAGGCCGTATAGAAAGATTAACTGAGAGTTTGGTGGCTCTTGAAAGTGCCTTTGGCTGGGCGGTCCAAGGCCCAGTTATAATGTCCAGTTTGTCAGAAACAACATGCATGCACATTCAGCTTAAGGAAGACTTCCAGATGGACAAACAGCTCCATGCATTCTGGGAGATTGAGTCCCTAGGAATCACAAGTGAGAAGCAAGAGAGCCCAGAAGATCTGGAAGTGTTGCAACGGTTTGAAGAAACTTCCACCTTTAAAGATGGACGTTACCAAGTGCAGTTACCATGGCAACAAGCACACCCACCCCTCCAAGACAATTACCGCATTGCAAAACAGAGACTGATGAGTTTGAAAAGAAAACTAAAGAAAGATGTTGTGCTATACAGCAGGTATCAAGAAGTAGTGGAAACCTACTTAAATGAAGGAATGGCTGAAGAGGTGCCAAGAGAGGAAATGGCTGAAAGCAAGGTGACATACTATCTACCTCATCATGCAGTGATAAGGGAAGATAAGGCATCAACAAAGCTAAGAGTTGTGTTTGATGCCTCTTCTCACGAAGAAGGAAGCCCATCCCTGAATGATTGCCTCATAACAGGTCCTAACTTAAACCCGGACCTGATGAATGTTCTGCTCAAGTTCAGGCTGCATCATATTGCCTACATGGCGGACATTAAAAAGGCATTTCTGCAAATATCGCTATCAGAAAGAGACCGGGATGCAGTGAGATTCTTGTGGTTCTCAGGACCACCTACAGATGACACAGATGAACATTTGCTTGTGCTCAGGATGACAAGAGTGGTGTTCGGAGCTTCATCGAGCCCATTCTTACTAGCTGCTACTATAAGGAAACATCTGAGACAATACCGTTCAGAACAACCAGAAGTGGTAGAAACCATCAATTCATCTCTCTATGTAGATGACTTCATTTCAAGTTCAAGTGAGTTGAAAGAGGCCTTCACAGTAACTACCACAACCAAGAACATCATGGCTGCTGCAGGAATGGAGTTATGTAAATGGACAACAAACTCGGCTGAGCTCAAAGAAATGTGGCAAGGAAGTTCAATGGATAGCACCACACAACCAGAGACATGTGGATCAGTGCTAAAGGTCCTGGGTTTAGTGTGGAGGCCAGTAACAGATGAGTTTGTGTTCGACTTCAGACAACTACTGGACATTTTAAAGGAGAAAAGGAACACAAAAAGAAGCGTCCTGCAGTCGTCTACTCGCATATTCGACCCGTTAGGCTTCTTGACCCCTTTCACCATCAGAATTAAGTGTTTGTTTCAAGAAATGTGGGAGAGAGGAATAAAGTGGGATGAAGAACTGCCGCCCGATTTGTCCAAAAAGTGGCAGCAGTGGTGTTCAGAGCTCCCTCAATTACACCAGATGACAATCCCACGATGGCACAAAATAGACATGCAACAACTGAACAGTCAGGATGTAAAGTTACATGTGTTTTGTGACTCAAGTGAACGTGCCTACAGTTCAGTCGCTTATCTGCAAGGAAGGGCTAAGGAAGGGGAAATGATAATGAGTCTGGTAGCATCCAAGTCCAGGGTGGCTCCACTCAAAAGGATGACACTGCCCCGGCTGGAGCTAATGGGAGCCGTAATAGCAGCAAGGTTTGGAAACACGCTCATTAAGGCTCTCCAACTAGACCAAAACCAGTTACATTTATGGACAGACTCTATGATAGTGTTACATTGGATTCAAAGTTCTGCCAGCAGGTGGAAGCAGTTTGTGGCCAATAGAGTTACAGAAATCCAGTCTCTAACAGATCCACAGGCATGGTCGCATTGCCAAGGAAAAGTCAATCCAGCTGATCTTCCCACCAGAGGGTTGTCTGTTCAAGCACTGATCCAGAGCACATTATGGTGGCATGGGCCTGGCAGACTAACATTACCTGATCAGTCAGAAAGCATTCAGGAACTGGTGCAGGAAAACGAGATGAAATCTGAAATGAGAGCCAAACACCAGGTTGCAGTGCACTTGGTCAATCAAGATGCAGAGTACTTAAAACCAATATTAGAGCTGGAAAAATACAGCAAGTTAAGGAAAGTGCTCAGAGTGACAGCCTGGGTATGGAGATTTATCACAAATGCCCGCTTCAGTGCAAAAATCAGTGGTGAGCTGACAACAGAAGAGTTGGAAAGGGCAGAAAATCACTGGATAAAGGTGACTCAGAACCAATGTTTCAAGTCAGAAATTGAAATGCTGAAGCAAGATAAATACCCTAACGCTGACTCTAAAATTCGAGAACTGAAACCATTTCTAGATGAAGATGAGCTGCTTTCTGTTGGAGGAAGGCTGCAACAATCCGAACTTTCATACAGAGAAAGACACCCATGGATTTTACCTGGTCATCACAGATACACAGAAATGTTGGTGCAGAGTCAACATGAGAAACTGATGCATGCAGGTGTACGAGACACTCTAGTGCAAACTAGGGAAAGATATTGGATTGTGAGAGCACGCCAAGTAGTCAAGAAGGTTGTGTCAAGATGCACATTTTGTAAGAAATTCAATGCCAAAGCGGGACAACAGACTACTGCACCACTGCCAAAAAACAGAATCATAGAATCCCCACCATTCGAGGTCACAGGTGTGGACTTTGCTGGGCCGCTCTATGTAAAGGAACAAAGCTCTATGAAGAAGTCATATGTTGCCCTGTTTACCTGTGCTGTAACTAGAGCAGTCCATTTAGAGCTAGTTTCAGATCTCTCCACAAAAAGCTT
>JBBPBX010013528.1:0-15597 GCA_038048925.1 Garcialebias charrua
GGTTCTGACTGTTATTGTATTTTTTAAGATTTTTATTATTGTTAGTATAGTTTATTTATTGTAAAGAATGCCTTTTATTTTAAATATCATCCAAATGGGTCACTTTTATTTATTTTTATATAAACATATTGTTTACTTGGCATATTTTCAAAATAAACATTTTATAAGTCTTTATTTACCGAGCCCTCCTTGTAATTGAACCGAACCGAAATGTGATTTTAGCGTACCGTTACACCCCTAGTTGATCCACTGTGAGAGGGTGCTATTTATAAGACAGAGCTGAATACATCATCTCAGACTGAGGAAGTCTTTCGGACGAAAGACGAAACATTTCTATTTTTTGTTTTTTGTATGTCCAGAGGACTAGATTTAGCTTTTTTGGATTTTTCTACCTGGATTATTGAGCATGCATCAGGGTACTTTAATGGTCAAATTATCTGCATTTCGCCGGGGCGGTGCAGCTGCTTGGACAGTTGGTCCAAGCAGCGAGCAGAACGAAGGTGGGGAGACCATGGCAAGCCGATTGCATCATTAATAGCTGGTGAAGATTCTCAGTCATCCAGGACATGGAAAATTCAGAAAAGTTCCAGGAAAAAAAAAACCAAAGTGTAATAAATAAAGTCCAGTTGTATCCGTCTTAACATTTTTTTAACTTGTCATTATAGCCACGCCTACCTATTACATGATACAAAGCATGCCTTACTGCTACTCTGCTACCATCAAATGGCTGATACTAGTACTGCTCTTTTTCAGTCAGAATGAATGAAAACGGTCATATCTCAGCCAATAATTGGTTTATAAATCCATCCATCCATTATCTTTTACCCGCTTCTTCCATTTTGGGTCACGGGGATCGCCGGTGCCCATGTCCAGCAATCACTGCGATGGGCGGGGTACACCCTGGACAAGTCGCAAGTCCATCACAGGGCCACATGGAGACAAATGAGACAAACAACCATTCACTCTCGCACTCCCACCTAGGGTCATTTTAGAGTTACCAATCAGCCCAACATGCATGTTTTTGGTCTGTGGGAGGAAACTGGAGTACCTGGAGAAAACCACTCATGTACGGAGAGAACATGTAAACTCCACCCAGAAAGGCCCCCTGACCAGGATTTGAACTGGGAACCTGCTCGCTGAGAGGCAGCAGCTTTACCAGTTGAGCCACCGTGCTGCTGGTTTACAGTATAAATATGGGAAAAAATCCATAAATATGTCGCTTTGGCCTATAAGTCGCAGGACATGTAAATTATGCAAAAAAACTGACATATAGGGAGGTAAATACAGTATTGCATTATTGATCAAACAGCTTGAGGAATCTCAGAAAAAACATTTAATATTAGATAATTTTCCTCGATAAATAAATGACCAAGTATAAAAAAATGTTTCTCATTTGTTTAACTTAGTTCTCTTTATCTACTTTTAGGACTTGTGTGAAAATCTCATGATGTTTTAGGTTGTTTTTATGCAGAAATTTAGAAAGTTTTAAAAGCTTCACAAACTATCAAGCACCACTGTATGTGTGAATATAAAGTTATAATTGTGCCTGATGTTCATGTTTTCAGTGGTCCCTGCAGATGTTCAGCAGATGGTGCTGGTTAAAGAAGAAGCTCCTGAAGTACGGATGCTTGGTGTGGACCAACAGGATCCAGAGACCCTCAACATAAAGGAGGAAGAGGAGGAACTGTGGACCAGTCAAGAGGGAGAGCAGTTTTGTGTGAAAAAGGAGACTGATGACACCGGGTTTGAATTCACTGCTGTTCCTTTAAAGAATGAGGAAGAAGAAGAGAAGCCTCTGTTTTTACAGCTTCATCAGCACCAAGTAAAAGAGGAAGATCTTCCAACCAGCAGCTCAGCTGACCAGATGAAAGCAGCAACTGGTGGAGAGGACTGTGGAGAAGGAGAAACTACCAGGAACCCAGATCTAAATACTTATGGAGATGATTGCAGCTCTTCAGAGACTGAAGTCAGTGAGGATGATGAAGGTGATGAGGTGAATGACTCTGACTCTGAGCTAAAAGACTTATCAGACTCTGGGTCAGAACCTGAAGACGGTGAAAAAGACTGGAAGGAGAGCACAGCTCCTGAGTCAGGCGTAAACACTGTCAACAAATCTTGCAGCTTCACTGAGCATGGGAAACAATTTCACAAGACGAGTCAGTCAGAGACGTCTTCAAGTTGTTTGGTTATCGAGGAACGTTTAAAAGTGAAGAAAACTGGAGGCTCAATCAAGAACAAACAGTCAAGACAGAACTCATTTAGTTGTGAAGACTGTGGGAAAATATTTAACCAAAAGGGTAGTCTAAAGACACACATGATAGTTCACACAGGACAGAAAGAATTTGCTTGTGATCTTTGTGGACGCAGGTTTGGACAGAAGTCACATTTAAACTCACACATGATAGTCCACACAGGACAGAAAACTTTTGCTTGTGATCTTTGTGAACGCAGGTTTGGACGAAAGTCATCTTTAAACGAACACATGATAGTCCACACAAGACAGAAAGCATTTGCTTGTGATCTTTGTGGACAAAGGTTTGGACCGAAGTCATATTTAAACAAACACATGATAGTCCACACAGGACAGAAAACTTTTGCTTGTGATCTTTGTGAACGCAGGTTTGGACGAAAGTCAGATTTAAACAAACACATGATAGTTCACACAGGACAGAAAAAATTTGATTGTGATCTTTGTGAACGCAGGTTTGGACAGAAGTCAAATTTAAACACACACATGATAGTTCACACAGGACAGAAAACGTTTACTTGTGATCTTTGTGAACGCAGGTTTGGACGAAAGTCATCTTTAAACAGACACATGAAAGTCCACACAGGACAGAAATAATTTGCTTGTGATCTTTGTGGACACAGGTTTGGACGAAAGTCAAATTTAAACTCACATATGAAAATCCATACCAGATGAAAGCAGTTTAGCTGTGAATAATAACCCTGGCTTTCTTTTTTAATCTCATCTCCTATAAAATAACACATTATTTTCAGCAAAACTTTTGATTTTTATATTTGACCACTAGATGATGGTTCACTTTTTTTTATTAGATCTTCTATTAAAGTTTAGTTCAATTTACCTCAGAAGAGGCACGTCTTTCACGATTAGTCGCTGAGGAGTCCTGCCTCCACAGTGGGTGACAGGTGCAAACAAGCTGCAAAGAGTTAATATCACAGCAAAAAGTGATGCAAACTCCAAAATAAACAACCCAAATTTTTTTTTTAAAGCAGACGACGAAATCTGAAATCACAGAAAATAGATAAAGAAACACAGAACCCAAAAATGAAAACAAAGAAAAAATGCTGCAAATACTAAAAACACCTAAACAACTGTGAATAAGATGCTGCAAACTAAAAAAAAATTTTTTTAAAGTTCAGCAAACCACTAGGGGGGGCTTGTTCACCAAATCACATGGGACCAGACCCCAAGTAAATACACTTTAGCTGAGCAGACACTTTCTAAAGTCATAATACGGTACTTTAATGCAAGGATACATAAAATGTATCAAGTAAAGAGAGGTTTTGGTAATGTAAGGAAACAAAATGTAGTCTCACGTTCATCTGGCTGTTCAGGCTGTCACTCCTTTGCTTAATGCAGCTTAAAACATTCAATGGGTTGGGGGAAATAAATGAGAATTATAAATATATAATTCATCCAACATGACATTTCTCTCTTTGACGTCCTCCTAAAGTACTTGGGCCAAACCTCGTTCAGAACTGGTCCGCCTGGTGGAAGGATAGCTTCTTGAAAATTTTTGGAACAATCTGCCCCCGATGTTCGACAGGCCACTTCCCTTCCTGTTTTTAATTCACTTTTAAAAACATCTGTTTTCACTAACTTTTAACCCAGTGTGATTTGATTTGTTGTTTTGTGTTTTCCTTTGATTCTTTAAATAAATAAATAAAAATCTTTAAATTACTGCCATTGTTTTTTATATTGTTAAGCAGTTTGGTAACAACTGCTGTTTTTAAATGTGCTTTATAAATAAATTTGACTTGACTTTTCCTCCCCTGCAGGTTTACTCACCTGAATGAGGGCGAACAATTGAGCTCAAGATTACCAACTCTTAATCGTCCCTCTGCTCCACTTATTTCAATTGATGAAGAGACAGAATAAAACAAGAGCCAGTTTCATGGCTGCTCAATCACGTTAGCACCAGCACAAAGCAAGAACAGAGCAAGCCCTTCACTGCAGATTTTTCCAATTCCCTTTGTAGCTCCACACGCTCAGGAAAGAATCTGCATATGATGACTGTACCACTTTCATTTCAAAAGCCCAGTTTCATGAAACAATAACTACGGTAGAGTGACCAAAACACAAACATGGCGGCCATGATTAATTGAACAATTTGCTTCTTTTCAGTCAAAAGACTTAACATTTATAATACATTGATTAATCTATACAACAAAGTACGAGCAAACAAACTGTTCCAGCCTCGTGAAAGTGTGTTTTTGTGACTCAAGACACAGAAAATGTGTTGGCTCTGAGATTATCTCTCTGTTGACAGTAAATTAAAATAATACTTTCCATAAAAAGCTTTTTATCTCCTCTGAAAATCCCCCCTCCCCCCCCGGTGAAACTCAAGCTGTGGTTCATTTCCCTCCATCTCTGTGAATGAACTGATCTCAAGAACCACGGGACCAATTTTCTGTTAGCAAAATATCTAATGAATCACAGGACCAATTTTAATGAAACTTTGAGGAAGTATTCACTTGTTGTACATCTACAACTTATTACCTTTTTGATGATATCCTTGCTCTGTTTGTTCTTTTTTTTTTTTTTGACCATATCAGCATTATTTCTGTGATTCTAAACTGAGCCACATCTGAATGTCTGAGCAGCTTTTGAACCTTTTACAGAGAAATCAGAGCAATGTTGACTTGATATTTGTAGTTAGAGGCTTTAAAACAAACAAAAAATGTTTTCCACTTGAGGGAAAACCTGGAATTCCACCTGCCTAGACTGATGAAATCAGCATTTGACATTTAGTCAATTTACTCTGTGGGGAAAAAGTAAAACACAAAGGATGATGACAAGCAGTCTTTGACACCGTTTTTAAGAGGACTCTTACTTGATAGATTTCAACCTCACGCAGACTCTTTCACTGGTACATTTTCATCTTTAAATCACTTCTTGGTCTGCTGCCTTCATACATCTCCTCCTACATGTCTTTGCGTGAGTGCAGCTACAGCGTGCACTCTCAGGACATGATCACCTGTTCTGTCAGTGAGAACTGAATTTGGCAAAAGGGCCTTCTCCTACTCCGCTCCTGCTTCCTGGAATATCTTACAAAAAGATCTGAAGCTCTCGGCCTTGACCTCTCTAAATGGCTTTAAAACTCTGTTGGAATCCTGGCAAAAACCAATGCAGACATGTTCCTGTTTTTGATTTTCTACACCTTATAATTTGTCTGTTTTGCTACTTTGATATATTTGTTTTAACTTGTGAAAAAATCTTTATTTCTCCCTTATGTTTATCTATTGTTGATTGTTCAAGGAAATTCTACTGTTGCTGTTGTCATCATTCTTTAGTTTGTAGACAGGTCTCTAAATGAGTCCTCAAGGCTCAATTCATTCATTCATTCAACCTTTATTTAGTCAGGTAAATCTTATTGAGCCTCATGGGCTCATTTACGAAAGCGACCTGCTAAAACTAAAGAACGATGAACAGCAATGGTAGAATTTCCTTAAACAATAAACAATGAAAACAAAAAAGAAAAAAAAAAACAAGAGAGAAAATACTTTTTTTTTTTAAACAAAGTATCAAAAAACTAGCAAAACATAAGGTAGACGTATAAAATCAAAGACTGGAACAAATCTGCATTGGTCAATGAGATTGACCTGCCTAAATAAAGGTTAAATTAAAAAAATCAATCCACTCCTCCTTCTCCTCAGGCGTGGGTGCTGATATCCTGTAAACATGAGGTTTCAAAAAATATATATACTGTATATTTATTCTACTTTCTTCTTTTTCCGCAGACATAAGTTTTCTGTCCTTCAGACGTCATGCACTCACTGCAGGTCTTCTCTTAAACTGATGGCGTCCCTGCTGAGCAAATAATACCGCTGCACAGCTAAAACAACACCAGAAGAAGAGTGTCCGGAAGTACTTCTTTTTTTTATTTTATTTTAGAGAGTAATTTACAAAATTGTAAAGGCATATTAACAACCAGTGTTAAAACAACTCTCAGCAGGGCACATATAAAGGGAACAAGAATCAATAAACTGGACAAAAACGTAGTCAGTGAATAACCAAAGTGAGTGAATAACTTTGTTTAACTAAAATATACAGGAAAAAAAAAAAAAAACATAAAATAAAAGAAAACGTTATGACCTGTGTTGACTGCTTTATGGGTCCAAGAATATACTATGATCTTCGAACGCTCCAAGAAGGGATTGTGCATTTTTTTTGTTCATCATCTTCAGGGCTTTGAGATAATTGTCTGTGAGATAGTTTTTAAAGGCGAAAAAGAGTGGTTTTGTCTTTCTCCATTTGGAAGTGTGGATGAAAAATTTTCCCAGGATAATCAGGTTGTTTACTATCAGGTCCAGTTTTCTGTTTTCCAGATGGATAAATATAATAGATTCTCTTGTGAAGGGAGTGAGTTGGATGATGTCTTGTATGTCCTCCCAAAACGTCCCAGAGTAGATACAATGGAAAAACAGATGATCAGTTGTTTCAATGTCCGTCTCACAAAACACACAGTTTTTATGATCAATACCAAACCTCAATCTTAGCAACTCGTTGGATGGATAGATGTTGTTCATAACTTTGAAGTGGATTTCTTTCGTTTTGGGACTTAAAGGGTAAGAAATATATTTAGTTCTCAATTTTTTAATGTTTGATTTGGAGAACAGCTGATTAATGGAATTACTATTTGTTGGCTTTGGAAAAAGGATTGTGTTAAGTTGAGTACGCATGAATACGTTTGAACATTTCTTGTCCAAAAAATTAAGACCATTAATATGAAGTGCAGGTGGGTTAATAGTTACCAAGTTCGAATTTGAGTTTTGGGCTAATCTCTTGACAGCTTCTGGGATAGCTTTAATAACTTTATTAAATTGGGACTGTGAACAGTTTAAGTTATATTTTAAGCAAAAGTCTTTGTGAGAGAACCACTGACCCTGGTCATTCAGTAAATGGGTTATGGACCAGATATTTTTATCCATCCAATGTTGTAAGAAAAGAGACTTTCTATTACATGTGATATATCTGTTATTCCATATTGGAGTTTGATGTGGGGTGAAGTTATGTGAGAACAATAGTTTCCAGTACAGTAAAACTTGTTTGTGGAAAGATGACAGTTTGGTTGGTAATTTTTCAACTTGAAAATCACATTTAAGAACAAATTCTATTCCTCCCATTTTTTTGAAAATCCCTCTGGGGAGACAATACCAAATACAATTTTTGTTCAAAATGAAGGATTTTAGCCACTTTATTTTTATCATTGCATTCAAACATTCAAAATCTATCGCTTTTAGACCTCCATCTTCATAATCTTGGACAATTTTTGACTTTTTTATATAGTGTACCCTGTTTTTCCAAATAAAATTGAAGTTCAATTGGTTGAAAGTTTTGATAAATTTATTAGATATAGAAATTGAGTATGCAGGATATATGCAGCGAGCTAAGGATTCCATTTTGGTTAAATAAGTTCTGCCAAAGACTGTGAGGTCTCTTTGTAACCACATATTGAGTTTGGATTTACATTCTGTTATTTTTCCTTGCAGGTTTAGTGTTTCACAGTTGGTTACGTCCCTGGTTATATGAACTCCCAGATATTTTACAGAGGTTTTAATGGGGATATTATATGCATTTGTGAGGCTACACTCGTGTATGGGCATTAATTCGCATTTATTATGGTTGAGTTTTAGTCCCGAGGCTTTAGTAAATGAGTCAAGTAGTTCAAGAATTTTGGGGAGCTGTTTCAAGCTTTCAAGAAAGATGGTAGTGTCATCGGCAAGTTGACTTATAATAATCTGCTCATCAAAAACATTTAGTTTGGGAGTATCTGAGTTTTTTATATGGATTGCAAGAGTTTCTGCAGCTAATATAAATAAGAAAGGGGAGATATTACAGCCCTGTTTAACTCCTCTGTTGATACTAAATCTTGGGGATGATCCACTAGGGAGCGCTACAGAGCTGGTTGTGTCATTATAGAAAGATTTAATTATGTTACAGAATTTGGGACCAAATCCAAATAATTCTAAAACTTTGAACAGAAATTGATGTTCTAGTTTATCAAAAGCTTTATAAAAGTCAAGGAATAAGATGAAACCATCACTTTCAATCAAATGTTGATAGTCTAAGAGGTCTTGTACTAGTCTTATATTATTATGTATCGACCTGTTTTTCATAAATCCTGTTTGTGTATCACTAATTATCTGGTCTAAGTCTTCTTTTAATCTATTAGTGTAAATATATGTCAGTAGTTTGTAGTCATAGTTTAACAGTGAAATCGGACGAAAGTTATCCAGTAGTTTATTGTCTTTGCCTGGTTTTGGTATAAGTGTGATGATACCTTGTTTCATGGTGGTGGGTAATAAGAAGTTAGTTGTAACCTCTTTGAAGACCTCAAAAAGAACGTTTCTGAGTGTGGTCCAGAAATGTTTGTAAAAGTTAGCTGTGAGGCCGTCTGGGCCTGGCGATTTGTCTAATTTTAAACATGTAACGGCTTTGTCTAGTTCCTCTATGCTGATATCTTTTTCACATTCTTCTTTGAAGCTATTGTCAATTTGGGGGATGGAGTCTTTAATATTGTTTAAGAAAGTGTCAGAGTCTGTTTTGGAAAAGGATGAGCTATATAGGTTTTGGTAAAACAAACTAATTTCTTTTGCAATTAATTTAGGGTCTGAGCAGTCTGAACCATTAATTGTAAGAGTTTGGATGGAGTTTCTTTCCTGTCGTCTTTTTTCAAGTCTGCAAAAATAAGCTGAGTTTTTTTTCCCCTTCTTCCATCCACTTGGCTCTTGATCTGATGAATGCTCCTCTGGCCTTTCTTTCATATATTTTATCCAGTTTGAGATGTAATGAAGAAAGTTTACCTTTTTCACCCTCTGTTAAATATTGTTTGTTGCTAATCATGTATATTTCTTTAATGATGTTATCTTCTTCTAATTTGTTATCCTTCTTAATCTGTTTACTAAAGGAAATTGAATATTGGCGTATTTTGTATTTCATAAATTCCCATTTTTGGACATATGACTGTAGGGAGTCATCTTGTAGAATTTCTTGAATTATGTCTTTGACTTTATTATTAAATTCAACCTGTTTTAGGAGGAGTGCATTAAATTTCCAGTATCCTTTTATGTTTTTAGAGTTTGTTACTGGTGAGACTGAAATCTCAATACAGCAGTGATCAGTGAGCGGAGCAGGGGAAATTTCACACATGGATATCTGATTAATCATTGTGTCTGCTATTAGCCAATAATCTAATCTGGACTTACTTGAGGCATCTGGTTTAAACCAGGTAAACTGTTGGTGGTTTTTATTTTTTCTCTCCATGGGTCATGGATGCATAAAGTGTTACAGAAATCGGTTAATAATGAGTTAGGGTGCTGATCAGTGAACTTGCTGGGAAATCTGTCCAAATATTCATCTAAAACCATGTTCCAGTCACCTCCAATTATTACATTTTCTGTGCAGTATCTTTTTTTGAGTTCAAGTATCGTTTCTTTGATGTTTAGGATAAGATCTTTGTTTTGTTTTGTGTTACAGTAGCCGTAAATGTTCCCCAAAATGAGTGAGGAGTTATCTAATTCTAAAACACATATGAGCCAGTGGCCATCATTATGCACTTTTGTGGTTATTATTTTCCCAGGGCAGTTGTTGAATAAAATTGCAACTCCTGCTGCTCTAGTTGAACCGTGTGAGAATATTATTTTGTCTCCCCATTGGGTTGACCAGAATTTTTCATCTGAATCCTGAGAGTGGGTTTCTTGGAGAAGTACACATTGTGGACTTTTGTTTTTACAATATAAAAAAGTAGCTTTTCTTTTAAGGTTATCTCTTAGACCCCTAGCATTGAGTGATAAAAGTTTAATGTTATGAGACAACAGTTACACAAATATTAACAAGAACTGACTATCTTAAGTGTTTTAAGTCAGAGAATAAAATAACTTCAAGGTGAGTCCCAATTAAAACAAACTTGGGTATTGACCTTATACTGAACATTTGATGCAAACAAGTGTAAAAACTAATACAGAGTTGCAGTGAACAATTTAAACCATAAATCTGCAAAGGGTATTTCCCCCCTGATAGAAATAGCTAATTTATTACTGTACGACCATCAATCACAGCAATGTGGCCTTTGTAAAATGCCACCCCAGCGCTCTAGCTTGTTTGATTTTTGGCCACAGTTGTTCTCTTTTCTGTCGATCCTCTTTTGTGAAGTCTTGAGCAAACCTCAGATTTTGATTCTTGCAAACTGGAGAGTCTTTCGTCGCTTTCCAAACTGCATCCCTGTGACGTCTCCTGAGAAACTGCACGATGATTTGACGGCTTCTTCCGTTTTCCTTCCTCCCGATGCGATTCTCGAAGTCGAACAGCCGGGTACTTTGTCACGTGACTGTGTTGCGGAAGTCGTGTTTGGGGGAATACAAACGAGTGCTTCGGCGGGTGAAATTGGTAAAATGGTGAAAAGTTGCTGCGTTAAGGACTGCATTTCGCACATAAAAAAACATCCCGATAGAAACTACTTCATTTTTCCTACATCAGGAGCGAGAAGGGAGAAATTGAAAGCTGCAGTCAACAGAGGCATCCAAAAACCAGATGGATCTGTAAATCCTGCAAAGCTTTGATCACCACGAAGCAAGCACACATATGTGTGTTCGGCACATTTTATTACCGGTACGTATTAGTATTGCTTTTAGAAACATAAAAAAGAAAATAGAGGTAATTTATAACAGTTGTTAGCACTGTAATTGATTAAACATCAGTAGGCCATGCACTTGCCTGGCCAGTGTTGAGTCAAATACGTAAAAATACACCTTTTCTGAGACTGTTGTAATTCTACACTGTAAAAAAAATCCGTAAAAAAACAGGTAAATGTACTGTGGAAGTGTGAAGGAATTTTCCGTTATCATTTTTTACAGGGGTTTCTCCATTTTTTTTTTCGCGCAAAGCACCCTGGGAACAAGAACCTTTGAGAAGAAGCGCGAAAGAGGACTCCATTTACCTGGCACCCTAGATTAACAGAAATTTATGTAAATTATACATTAAAAAAACTGTTAAATTACGGGAAAAATCCGTTTTAGGGTTTACGGAAATATCTGTAAAAAAAACGGAGAATGTACTGGCAGAAAATTACCAGGACATTTTCCGTTTTTTTACTGATTTTTTTTTTACTGTGTAGTCTTTGTTATCTTTAGGACGGAAAGTAAATGTCCAGTCCCATCCAGACTATGTTCCATCCATCTTCCCTCAGCGCCCAGAGTCAGTTGAAGTTACAGCTAACAAATCTTCCCTAAAGGTTGCACGATATGAAAGAGCTGCTCGGAGGGCCAAGAAACCAGGTATGTAATGATTTAATTTACTAAGGGAATACGTAACTTAATATATATATCTTCATAACAGATAACCTAAACAGTGAGGAAAACCTGAAACCTAAAACAAAGAAAGTTCTAATATTGTGTTCATGTGTGTGTCAGAAATATTAAAGTACTGTGTGTTACTGCTAACATGATTAAAATATTTCTCCTCTTTTTCCAACAGCAGTAACGCCCAAAGCACGAAGAAAGCTTTCCATGCCAGAGAGATCCACAGCATCCCCAACACATCATTTGGCTTCACAACAGCCGTCGGAAGATGACACGCATGTCAACAATTCATTGATTGACTTTGCCACACTGTGCAGCGCAGAGCTCCTGACACCAGCATTTACTAGGGGCAAAACACAACTGTCTGCAAAAGAAGTTGAAGTTTCACGAAAAATTTCATCTCTCCTGCTCCACTGAAGGTTCCTGCTCCACTGAAGGTTCCTGCTCCTCCTCAGGTTCCTGCTCCTCCTCAGGTTCCTGCTCCTCTGAAGGTTCCTGCTCCTCCTCAGGTTCCTGCTCCTCCTCAGGTTCCTGCTCTTCTGAAGGTTCCTGTCAGGATACATGTGGAGCGAGTGATTGGTCTGATGAACCGTTTTGGTATCCTGAAAGGTACTTTACCTGTTCGCTGCATACAGAGTTGCAAAGACGAAAGTATGGATTGCCCACTGTCAAGCTGTGACAAAATTCTGACTGTTTGTGCATCACTGACAAACCTGGGACAGGGGATTGTTTTTAGACAATAGTACTGCTGCATGCAGTTAACCTGTTGGCTTTGTTTTAAAAATATTGACCAATTGAGCCTACAGTTGTATATATGGTATGATAGTGTTTCATTTGTAAAGTTCAAATTTTAGTTTGTTTATTTGATAATTATTGTAGAAAGTAATACTTTCTGAAAATAGTGTCATAATATTTTTTATTCTTCTGCAATCCTTTGATTTGATTTGTATTTTCGGTGGCATGTGAAAGAGCTGTTTTAAAACTGAAATGCTTAGATAGGATACAAATTATGAAAAAAAAATTGTCTGTCTTTAATACAATGAGTAATAAACATTAAAAATAGGACGAAACCATCATTTATGTTGTGCTGTTTCCCTTTTTTATGTGAACATTTTTGCATATTCAGTTTCAGTATGAAAAACTTTTAAAAATATTAGTTCTACCACTGACATGAAGTTTAAACAAGCTTAAAGTATAGGTGTCATTAACAGTATTGAATGTGCGTCTTTGCTTCAGACTTTGACAAACATACTTGTTCTGCAACACTGTGAGACTTAATTAACTTTTGCTTGTATACAACAGCTAACAAACAAGATGATAAAGAACCAACAATTAGAGAAAACAATTTTTATTGTTATTGTTGCACTGAAAAATACACTGCAGTCTTTCATTGTGCGGTCCACAGACAATGAACGACATAATTTTGCAGCTCCCGTTGTGCAAATACATCAGAACATTAAGAAAGATAAAATACAGAGGTAAAAATTGAATAAAAATAGATAAAAAATACAGTAAAAACAACAGTATCAGCCATATCAAAAAGTCAGGTGGCCATTATTGCACATAACCTTATTGCACATAACCACAGTGTTTGCAAGTTAACCATGTGTTCACATCCTTGATAGAGAGGAACGATGGTTTGAGAGAGGAGTAAAGGAGGCCATCTTTGTGAAAAGAAACCGCCCATCATTAAACAGGGGTGGAGGCCTCCGAGTTCAACTGTCCCCCTCCTACAATGCTGTGATTGCTGGTATCACTCAGCCCTCTGTGAATAGCAAACAACCATCAGGGTGCTAACGATCCATTGTTAGGCTGATGGTCCTCCTTGATCATGTGAGCAGCTGGTTTCAGGCTGTCATCAGCCAACTGGTTGTGTAACACTGTGAGAGGGTGCTATTTATAAGACTGAGCTGAACCCAGCACCTCAGACTGAGGAAGTCTTTCGGACGAAAGACGAAACGTTTCTACAATTTTTTGCTTTGTTTTGTTTTTTTGTTTTTTGAATGTCCAGAGGACCAGACTTAGCTTTTTTAGATTTTTCTACCTGGATTATTGAGCATGCATCAGGGTATTAACCATGTGTGTTTATAAGTCTTAACTGCTGTTAGATAATGAACAATAAAATAATTTTGCAGCTCCCGTTGTGCAAATAAATCAGAACATTAAAAAAGATAAAATAAAGAGGTACAAATACTGTATATATTATTATTATTTACCCACATATCAACCGGTAGTTTATACGGACATTTTTGGAGTCCAGACAGTTTCAGTTTCATACTGTCCCGCTGTCGCGCATCTCTGGTAGTAAACTGTCTTCGTATTCATAAGACATCCTTCCAAAGATGTGTGCTACACAAAAATATTCGATTCGACTTTACTAGCAAACAAAACCAGAGCCTCTGAACAAAACGAATTCCAATGGTCTAAACCGCAGTTTACCCCCACAACGCAACCTGATGTTGAAATCACGTGATGCGTGACATCACGTCGACTTCGAGAATGGATTGAGTTGACCACGTCTTCCATCACTGGCTCCCACTCTGGAAAGATCTGAAGTAGAAGCTCGTTGATTTCAGCTCGTAGGTTTTCTCCTTCTTTTTCCTTGAGGCCAGAGATTTTTAAATTCAAACGGCGTTTGTTTCTTTCCATTTCAAGCACTTGCTCTTTCAGTTCTGCATTTTCTTTTTTAATATCTGAATATTCTTTTTCCAGAGTATCCACTCTTGATTTGCATTCTGTGATTTCAACAGAATTCATTTCCACATGCTGGATCATGCTAGCAAACATTTCAGAGTTTTCTTTAAGTTGTATTCCAAAATCTCCCACCTTGGCATCCAGGTTCTTTATGACCATCAGAACATCAGCAAGAGAAGGCTCAGCTTCTGTCGCTAGTTTTTTAGCTGGTGGGGATTTCGTTGGAGTGGCACTTAAAGGACGCCTCGTTCCGGAGTTGCTAGCAGAGCTAGCTTTCGGTGAGTCCATGCTAACATCGTTAGCATAGTTGTGGTGTGCTAGCTTGTCGGCTGCATTAGCATTGGCGCTCTCAGCACCAGAGATTGGAGAGCCCGACCCAAAGTCCCCAGGCTCCGCTTCCTCAGTGGAAGACGTGCCAGTAGGATTGAGGAGGTCTTCGAAGTATTCCGCCCACCGACTCACAACATCCCGAGTTGAGGTCAACAGCACGCCATCCCCACCATAAATGGTGTTGGTCGCGTACCGCTTTCCCCCCCTGAGACGCCGGATGGTGGACCAGAATCGCCTCGAAGCCGTACGGAAGTCATTCTCCATGGCCTCTCCGAACTCCTCCCACGCCCGAGTTTTTGCCTCAGCAACCACCCGAGCCGCATGCCGCTTGGACTGCCGGTACCTATCTGCTGCTTCCGGGGTCCCACAGGCCAAAAAGGCCCAATAGGACTCCTTCTTCAGCTTGACAGCATCCCTCACCGCCGGCGTCCACCACCGGGTTCGAGGGTTGCCACCACGACAGGCACCAACAACCTTGCGGCCACAACTCCGATAAGCTGCCTCGACAATAGAGGCGCGGAACATGGCCCACTCGGGCTCAATGTCCCCCGCCTCCCTCGGAACGTGTTCAAAGCTCTCCCGGAGGTGGGAGTTAAAGCTCCGTCTTACGGGAGACTCTGCCAGACGTTCCCAGCAGACCCTCACAATACGTTTGGGTCTGCCAGGTCTGACCGGCATCCTCCCCCACCATCGGAGCCAACTCATCACCAGGTAGTGGTCAGTTGACAGCTCCGCCCCTCTCTTCACCCGAGTGTCCAGGACATGCGGCCGCAGATCAGATGAGACGACAACAAAGTCGATCATCGAACTGCGACCTAGGGTGTCCTGGTGCCAAGAGCACATATGACACCCTTATGCCTGAACATGGTGTTCGTTATGGACAATCCATGACGAGCACAGAAGTCCAACAACAGAACACCACTCGGGTTCAGATCAGGGGGGCCGTTCCTCCCAACCACACCCCTCCAGGTCTCACTGTCATTGCCCACGTGAGCGTTGAAGTCCCCCAGCAGAACAAGGGAGTCCCCA
>JBBPBX010013528.1:17026-52258 GCA_038048925.1 Garcialebias charrua
TATATATATATATATATATATATATATATATATATATATATATATATATATATACACATATATATATATATATATATATATATATATATATATATATATATATATATATATATATATATATATATATATATATATATATATATATATATATCAAAGTCAAAGTCAACTTTATTGTCAGATCTGCAATATGTACTGTACAGGACATACACAGGACCGAAATTGCGCCTCTCTCAGTCCCTCGGTGCAACAGCAAACATCCAAACACTGAAACATATAATAATATACATTATATACATACATATACATGTATATACATACATATATACATACAGGTAGTCCTCGACTTACGACGGAGATCCGTTCCTACGCTGTGTCGTAAAGCGAATTTCGACGTAAGTCGAAACGCATTCAACACGGCGTCGTAAACCCAGTTTTTCGACGTAAGATGGAACATGCATGCCTATGGCGCCGTAAAGCTGTTTTTCGACGTGAGACAAAACAAGCGTACATACTGTGCCATAAATATGTACAGAACTTTAAGGGCCCGGCAGAGCTGCGTGTACAAGCAGTACGCCTCTGTACGACGTACGTACGCAGAGGCAAAACCGTATCCCCGCATGGCACGAACGCGCAAAGCTCAATTTTTATGACAGCGTACGCGATGCGTGTTGTCTCACAATAAACTGCCCGGCCCCGGACTGTTTTGTATGTTACACAAATGAATTAAATTCCTCTTCTTCATCGCTGATCGGGCCTTTTCTTTTGTTTTTTTGCCAAAAGTCAAGTAATCGCTTCTTCCTCCGTTCACTCCATGACTGAAATGAATGAATTCAGGTCCTACCTGGCTGCGCGAGGTTTTAAATATTTCCTGGTGGGCTGTGGGCTGCAGGAAAAGCGCTCCCTATTTTTATTTTTTTAGAACTTTTTATTAACATATAAAGTTTAGAAACACCGCAGCGGGCTGAAGCCGGCCAGCTCATGCTTTCTCTCACCCGAGCTGTCAATCATTTCAGTGGGCATGTCAGCAAGTGACCAATCGGCGACCTCAGTTTGTCCCCACTGCGCGCAGCTGCTCAAATTACAACAAGAATCTGGAGCGAAAGCGCGAGCATTTAACGTGAGAACGAATGCAGAGCTGTGCCAGTGAATGCTTGCGCACAGAATACGTGCGTAAAGCGGCGTACAGTTAGTACGCACAGCTCTGCCGGAGCCTTTATTTCCAAGCGGTTAGCTAACACAGTACCTTACACATTCATCAAAAAAACACATATAATAAAATACTGTACAGTACTGAACTGCGCATAACATTTAACAATAAAAAAAACAGTAGTGTATAGTACTATAAAAAAGAAATAAAAAGTAGAAATTAAAATGTCCTTACTTTTATTGAAGGGCGTTACAGAGGAGGGAGACAGGCTTATTGGAAGGGAGCTGCAGAAGGTGCAGACGAGTGAGGAGGGGTAGGTGAGTCCAGAAAGGCAGCTGAGGTGGAGGGGCAGGTGTTGCAGAAGATGCTGGTGATACTGGTGCTGTTGAGTGAAGACTGACAGATGAGTCAACAGAGGCAGCTGAGTTGGTAAATAAAATAAACATTTCCATACCTTTATGGAAGGGGCGTTGCAGGGGAGGGAGACAGCTTATTTGGAGGGAGCTGTAGAAGGTGATGGTGCAGGTGAGTCAGGACAGGCAGATGATGAGGCAGAGGGTACAGGTGCTGCAGAAGATCCTGGTGATGGTGCAGGTGAGTCAGGATAGGAGTAGGTGAGTCAGGAGAGGCAGATGATGAGGTAGAGGGTACAGGTGCTACAGAAGGTGTTGGTGATGGTACTGTTGAGTGAAGAGAGACAGGTGAGTCAACAGAGGTAGCTGAAGTAGTACATAAAAAAAGAAAAAAAATTAAACATTTTCTTACCTAAAAAAGCTAAGTCTAGTCCTCTGGACATTCAAAAAAAATAAAAAAGGAGAAACGTTTCATCTTTCGTCCAAAAGACTTCCTCAGTCTGAGATGCTGTATTCAACTCAGTCTTATACAGTGTATCACAAAAGTGAGTACATCCCTCATATTCCTGCAGATATTTAAGTATACGTTTTCATGGGACAACGTTGACAAAATGACACTTTGACACAATGAAAAGTAGTCTGTGTGCAGCTATAACAGTGTAAATTTATTCTTCCCTCAAAACAACTCAAGATACAGCTATTAATGTCTGAACCACCAGCAACAAAAGTGAGTATACTCCTTAGTGAAAGTTCCTGAAGTGTCAATATTTTGTGTGGCCACCATTATTTACCAGAACTGCCTTAACTCTCCTGGGCATGGAGTTCACCAGAGCTTCACAGGTTGCCACTGGAATGCTTTCCCACTCCTTCATGACGACATCACGGAGCTGGCGGATATTCGAGACTTTGGGCTCCTCCACCTTACGCTTGATGACCCAAAGATGTTCTATTGGGTTTAGGTCTAGAGACATGCTTGTCCAGTCCATCACCTTTACCCTCAGCCTCTTCAGTAAAGCAGTTGTCGTCTTAGAGGTGTGTTTGGGGTCATTATCATGCTGGAACACTGCCCTGCGACCCAGTTTCCGGAGGGAGGGGATCATGCTCTGCTTCAGTATTTCACAGTACATATTGGAGTTCATGTGTCCCTCAATGAAATGTACGGTAACTCCCTAACACCTGCTGCACTCATGCAGCCCCAGACCATGGCATTCTCACCACCATGCTTGACTGTAGGCATCACACACTTGTCTTTGTACTCCTCACCTGACTGCCGCCACACATGCTTGAGACCCTCTGAACCAAACAAATTAATCTTGGTCTCATCAGACCATAGGACATGTTCCAGTAATCCATGTCCTTTGTTGACATGTCTTCAGCAAACTGTTTGCGGGCTTTCTTGTGTACAGACTTCAGAAGAGGCTTCCTTCTGGGATGACAGCCATGCAGACCAATTTAGTGTAGTGTACGGCATATGGTCTGAGCACTGACAGGCTGACCCCCCACCTCTTCAATCTCTGCAGCAATGCTGACAGCACTCCTGCGCCTATCTTTCAAACATTTGGATGTGACGCTGAGCACGTGCACAACTTCTTTGGATGGCCAACAGGAGGTCTGCTCTGAGTGGACCCAGCTCTTTTAAAACGCTAGAGGATCTTGGCCACTGTGCTGCAGCTCAGTTTCAGGGTGTTGGCAATCCTCTTGTAGCCTTGGCCATCTTCATGTAGCGCACCAATTTGTCTTTTAAGAACCTCAGAGAGTTCTTTGCCATGAGGTGCCATGTTGGAACTTTCAGTGACCAGTATGAGAGAGTGCGAGAGCTGTACTACAAAATTAAACACACCTGCTCCTTATGCACACCTGAGACCTAGTAACACTAACAAGTCACATGACATTTTGGAGGGAAAATGACAAAAGTGCTCAATTTGGAGAGTGACCGCTGGCCTGGAGATGAGTGTAGACCGCAGCGGTCACTCTTTCAGGGATGAAGATGTTCACATCCTTGATAGAGAGGAACGATGGTTTCAGAGAGAAGTAAAGGAGACCATCTTTGTGAAAAGAAATCGTCCATCATTAAGCAGAGGTGGAGGCCTCCGGGTTCAACTGTCCCCCTCTTACAATGCAGTTATAGCTAGTATGGACCTTACCAAGCTCCGCCCACAGGGCCGCGTTTCATTGGCTAATGCCCATAACACGTCACAGCGCAGCTTCCACGTGCGTGCCGGTCTCACAAAACAAACGCTACGGTAGCGTTTGTGAGACCGGCACCACATGCTACTTACATTGCTAGCTAGCATACGTGCAGAATTTTTTTGCGTCAGGGCTGGAAAAATGCTCCTCCACCGTCAGTGGGGTATCTGTACAGGAGATGTCAGGTACCCTGACCGTATTTGTGGAAGTAAAATTCACCGTTTCCCTATATGTGAAACTGAATGCCTTGCTTGGATCAAAGCTTGTGCACGACCACAAAACTGAACAATTATTTCTTTCACCAGCAGAGAAGGGTTGACCTGCTTTTGAAACCTGCTAGTTAACAACACGCGGTCACGATGAGAGACAGCCACAGTTCACTGAAGGTCCTGGAAGTTGGGAAGAAACAGCTCTGCTAACTCCACATGAGCTAGCTCATGTGGCTCAATCCAAGATGGCGGCGCGTGCAAACGTTGCGGCTTCTCTCTCTCCCAGCAACACGGTGCTTTCGTCTGTTTTGTCCTGCACGCCGCAATTTGCCGGCACGTCTTTGTCTTGTCTACGTGTTCAAGAACGCAAGTATAGCCGTGAATTCCTGCTTGATGTCGGAAAAACCGCTCATTTGGGAATAAACAGCGAACTCCAGGAGAAGCTAAATGAGCTTGAGGAGGAGTTACGTGAGCTTCGTGACTGCGAGCTGCTCTGGAAGCCAGCCCCGAGCTTCCCTTCATCGCGCCCGCCGTGGAAGTGCCACAAGCGGCGTGACGCTTCACCGCGCCCGCCGTGGAAACGCCACAAGCGGCGTGACAGGAAACAGAAGCGGGGTAAACGTGGAGGTATCAGAGCTAGGCTAGCAGCCAGCCCACACAGGCCGGCTATTCCATCCATGGTTCTGGCTAACGTGCGCTCCTTGGACAACAAATTGGATTATATACGCCTGCTACGAACGACACAAAAGACTGTGAGAGACTGTTGTGTGTTTGTATTCACGGAAACGTGGCTTAACAACAACGTTCCGGACCATGCTATTCAGCTAGGGGAGCTAACATGCTACAGAGCGGACCGAGCTTTCATCAAGGGAGGTAAGACTCGCGGAGGCGGGCTCTGTGTTTACATCAACAACGCATGGTGTCGTGATGCTGCTGTGGTCTACAAACACTGCTCACCTTTTGTGGAGTTTATGACTATTAAATGCAGACCGTTCTACTTACCGAGGGAGTTTACAGCTGTTATGATTGTTGCTGTATATATCCCTCCAAGCTCCAACAGCAAAGATAGAGGTGAGGCACTAAATGAACTATATGTGCACATCAGTGAGCAACAAACAGCCCACCCTGATGCTTTTCTCATCACGGCTGGTGATTTCAACCAAGCAGATTTAAAGAGTGTTCTTCCAAAAACATACAGAAACATAAACTTTGCAACAAGAGGAAACAACACCCTGGACCAGGTTTACACCACCATGAAAAATTCCTACAGAGCCATCCCCCTCCCCCACATTGGTGCTTCTGACCATATCTGTGTTATGCTAAAGCCAGCATACAGGCCACTGGTGAAAGTCACAAAACCAGTCCGCAAGCAGATACGAGTGTGGCCAGAGGGGTCTTCAGAGGCACTCCAGGACTGTTTTGACACCACAGATTGGAGTATGTTCAAAGAAGCTGCTACCACAAACAACACCACATGTCTCCAGGAGTACTCAGACACTGTATGTTCATACATCACCAAGTGCATTGATGATGTAACCAACCTTAAAACCATCACTGTTCGGGCTAACCAGAAGCCATGGCTGACAGCTGAGGTTCACAGACTCCTGAAAGCCAGGAATGCTGCCTTCAAAGCGAGAGATCAGGTGGGCCTGAAGGCAGCCAAAAAGAACCTGGACTGGGGCATCAGAAAGGCAAAGAGGCAGTATTCCGGGAAAATAGCTCTCCGTTTCAAGGACAGCAGGGATACACGCAGTCTGTGGCAGGGAATACAGACCATCACAAACTACAAACCATCCCCCCAGACCTGTGACAGCTCAGCCTCTGCGCTGAATGAACTGAATGAGTTCTTTGCTCGGTTCGAGACAAGTAACAGCACACCAGCACATAAACTCCCCCCCTCTCCTGATGGCCAGGTGCTGACGCTGTCCTCAGACAGCGTAAGGCGATCATTCATCAAGATTAACGCCCGGAAGGCCTCTGGTCCTGACAACATACCTGGTCGTGTGCTGAAGGACTGTGCAGGGGAACTCGCAGCGGTCTTCACGGACATCTTTAACATCTCACTGAGCCAGGCCATCGTCCCCACCTGTTTCAAAGCCACCACCATCATCCCTGTCCCAAAGAAGGCAACGCCCGCATGCCTCAATGACTATCGCCCAGTAGCACTCACCCCCATCCTGATGAAGTGCTTTGAACGGCTAGTCATGAAAAGCATCACATCTGTCCTCCCTGCCTCCCTGGATCCCTTCCAATTTGCATACCGACCTAATCGCTCAACCGACGATGCCATCTCCTCTGCCCTTCACACAGCTCTCACACATCTGGACACGAAGGACTCCTATGTTAGAATGCTGTTCATCGACTTCAGCTCGGCATTCAACACCATCATCCCCCAACAGCTCATCCTTAAACTGGACAGTCTGGGGCTGAACACCTCAATGTGTAACTGGCTGCTAGACTTCCTGACCGGGAGACCACAGACAGTGCGGGTCGGGAGTAACACATCTAGCACCATCACATTGAACACAGGGGCCCCACAAGGATGTGTGCTGAGCCCCCTTCTATTCACCCTGCTAACACACGACTGCACACCATCGTACAGCTCCAACCACTTCATCAAGTTTGCGGACGACACAACAGTGGTGGGTCTCATCAGCAACAACGATGAGACGGACTACAGGAACGAGGTGAGCCGCCTGGCCTTGTGGTGCGGACACAACAATCTCACTCTCAACGTGGAGAAGACAAAGGAGATTGTTGTGGACTTCAGGAAGAGGGATGCCCAACATGCCCCTCTGACCATCAACAGCACCGCAGTGGAGAGAGTAGACAGCACCAAGTTCCTGGGAGTGCACGTCTCAAAGGACCTGTCCTGGAGCAGGAACACTGCAGCACTGGCAAAGAAGGCTCACCAGCGTCTCTACTTTCTCCGCAAGCTGAAAAGGGCTGGAGCTTCAACCCCCATCATGAGCACCTTCTACAGAGGTGCCATAGAAAGTGTCCTGACCAGCTGCATCACTGTGTGGTTTGGTGCATGTACTGCATCCTGCCGCAAGAGCCTCCAGCGCATTGTGAGAGCAGCTGAGAAGATCGTGGGCACCTCCTTGCCCTCACTGCAGGACTTACACAGCAAACGCCTCACTCGGAAAGCCCACTGCATGGCAGGTGATCCCACACACCCACTACACAGCTGCTTCAGACTGCTGCCATCAGGGAGGAGACTGAGGAGTCTCCAGGCTCGAACCAGCAGACTGAGAGACAGCTCTGTTCATCAGGCAGTCAGGATGCTAAACACTCTGCCTGCTCTGCCCCCCCTCCCATTTGAACTGCCTTAACACTAAAACTTTCTCACACATTACCACACAACACAAAGATTTTAACACTGGACTCTGTGTCATCAAACGGGTTATTCACTAAACTCTCGGTCATGTGCTCATACAGTTTGCACTACTTCTCATACTTGCACTAATGTTTGTATTACATCACTGCCTATAGTCATAATACTGTTTACATTCTCTGTTTACATTTATTAATACTGTTTACTTTTATTACTACTGCTTACATTTAATTACTACTGTTTACATTTACACTACTCTAATATCTACACCACTGCTGATACATATACAGTGTGCTCTGAACGGTCTTATTTAGGGATGCCCAATGTGCCTTACTGCATATGCCACTTTTTGCCTCTATAACAACATCAACTACTACCTCATACATATACTGTGTACATTAACTCATACGCTGCTTTGCCACTTTGCAAATGTCAATGCTAGAAACCTTTAGTTTATTTTAGTTATACTTTTTATACTCTTTTTTTTATACTAGTATGCAAAAACTCAGGACAGTATTATGTTCATTAAATGTTTAATGTTTTAGTTTTAGTTTTAGAGTTGGTGTAAATTTTCATACTCTTATACCACTATGCAAAAACTCAGGACAGTGTTAGTTTTACTATTTTATGCTTATGTCTATTATTATATGTTTCAGTGTTTCAATGTTTAGATGTTTACTGTTGCACCGAGGGACTGAGAGAAACGCAATTTCGGTCCTGTGTATGTCCTGTACAGTACATATTGCAGATCTGACAATAAAGTTGACTTTGACTTTTGACTTTGACTAACACAACGAGCTCTACTGTCGATTTCACCTAAAACTGCACAAAATCGTGACACGAAGGCTGGATTTTAACTAACACACCGGACGGCTGAGCTCGTTTGCCCTCACAAAAGTCGCTGTCGGCGTGTTTAGCAGCTAAAGCAGCAACGGCTAACCAACCACTTAAGGAATGAATGGAGATTACAGTTAGCATTAGCTTTGCGACCAAGGCCCACTCAAAAGTTTTGCCAACAACAGAAATCACTGATTTCAAAAGTAACCCTCAAAACCATGAATGCCTGACTTACCCAGCCTTGCAGGACAATAGGCATCAGTGATCCTGTCCACAGCTGTAATAATGCTGAGCGTTCAGGAGCTGATGTTTTCCTCATCAGACAGTAGCATTAGCTGTGACGCGCACGCTGTTGGAGGCATCGCGTGGCTCAAACAACTTGATAACGTCCACACAAAAAAATAACATGAACTTGTTGGTTCCTCTGTCCATTGTCATGGCTGATATTTTGTTGGAATCTGGCAGAAATGATACACTATTCGACTCAGAAATACCCTGCGGAGTCAGTCGACGCCATGTTTTGAGATGCTGCGCTTGGGAGACATGGAGCCGGTCGGAGCTTAGGGGGCGTTTCTGGGCGGAGCTTGGTAAGGTCCATTACTCAGCCCTCTATGAATAGCAAACAACCATCAGGGTGCTAACGATCCATCGTTAGGCTGATGGTCCTCCTTGATCACGTGAGCAGCTGGTTTCGGCTGTCATCAGCAAACTGGTTGATCCTAGGCATGTAACGGTACATGTGCTGCAGTTTGTCCTCTGCTAAAAAAGCCTAACCTGGATTCCTCTCTGCCTGAAAACTACAGACCTATCTCTAAACTTCCATTCATGTCAAAGATCCTTGAGAAGGTTGTAGCACAACAATTGAACTTTTTTATGGAGGAAAATGAACTTATGGACAATTTCCAATCCGGTTCCAGTCAAAAGTCTGGCTGCAGCGTTCTGCACAGACTGAAGAGAAGCCATGGTGGATTTACTTATCCCTACTAAAAGGCCGTTACAATAATCCAACCGAGAAGAAATAAAAGCATGGACAACCATTTCTAATTCTGTCTTAGATAAAATAGCTCGCAACTTTGAAATGTTCCTTAAATGATAAAAACAGTTGCGAACTAACAGTTTACAATGACTGTCCATTGACAGAGAGCTGTCAGAGAGAACACCCAGATAAGAGTGTATAATTTTAGTATAATTTTAGTATGATTTTATTATGTGTATTTCTTTTGTAAAGCACTTTGTGATTTTATATCTGTGAAAGGTGCTATATAAATAAAGTTTACTTACTTACTTACTTACTTACTTACTTAACGGTACATGTGGGTGTACCGAACTGTTTCGGTACGGCACGTTCGGTTCGGTCCACCTGCGTACCGTTTCGGTTATTTTTTTCACTCATTAAACGTTTTTAACGGGGGGTATATGCGCCGCGGAACTAAAAATTCCTAGGCGTGTTGCAACACGGTGCTATTATCTTGACGCAAGCGCAGGATTTAGCATGTTAGCTTCTCGCTGCGCTCTCATGTTTAGGAACGTTAAAGACGAGCACAAGTCCAAAGCTGTGTGTGGACGTTTGGTGCAGACATGCAGAGAAGCGGAGCGCTGCGCCACGAGAGAACCAACAAGATTAGATCTGCAGTTGCAACACGTTTTTTTTCAACACATCTAACTTGGTAACGGACTTGAAACAACGTCATCCCAAAGTGAACGTCTCTTCTAAAAGCAAAAAAAAGCAGCCTGTTGCAAACAGCAGCATTTAAAGGTATTGTGACATGATGTTGGAAATTTGCATATTTGTCAGAACATATATATCTTATATCATTCAGCTCTGTTCGTTTTTGCAAAATAAATTATAAATATATTAAAATTTCATTCCAAGTTATGGTAGTTTTTTCTCCGGGACACGCCTCTAAAAATCTGCGCATTTCCGCAAAACGTCATCAGTGACGTGACAACGGGAAGGCACGCTCCAACGCGCATTTAAATAATAATGGCGGAGCATGTCCGATCGCGTCTGAGATATATAATTTTAAGACAGTAAATCATCCAAAACTCTCATTAATAAACCCTCCCCGAATAAAAACAAATTACAGATGTTACCTGATCGCACAGACATAATTTAAAAATGCAGACATAATTTAAAAATACATAAATAGCAACGTGGCCTGTATCTCGGATAGTGTGTTAGCAGCTATCTCGGCTTAGTCCCGGTCGCGTCTGAGATATATCATTTTAAGACGGTAAATCATCCAAAACTCTCATTGATCAATCAATCGATCAAAACTTTATTTCAGACACATATGGTCCATAGTAACAAAAACAACAACCACCAAAAATAAAAATAAAAAAGATAACACCAACCAGTTAAAAAAAGATAACACCAATAAACCCTCCCCGTATAAAAAGAAACTACAGATGTTACCTGATCGCGCAGACATAATTTAAAAATACATAAATAGCTACGTGTTTGCTCCCGTCTCTCGGCTAATGTTTGTTAGCAGCTATCTCGGCTAACAGAGTCCCGGTCACGTCTGAGATCTATCATTTTAAGACAGTAAATCATCCAAAACTCTCATTAATAAACCTTCCCTGAATAAAAAGAAATTACAGATGTTACCTGATCGCGCAGACATAATTTAAAAATACATAAATAGCTACGTGTTTGCTCCCGTCTTTCGGCTAATGTTTGTTAGCAGCTATCTCAGCTTAGTCCCGGTCGCGTCTGAGATATATCATTTTAAGACAGTAAATCATCCAAAACTCTCATTAATAAACCCTCCCTGAATAAAAAAAAACTTACTGATGTTACTTGATCGCGCAGACATAATTTAAAAATACATTATTAGAAAAGTGTGTGTGCTACTGATTCGGCTAGCTTGTTAGCAGCGAACATAAAGAATCTGCCGTGATAATTGGCTTTATACACTCACAGTGTATAAAGTAAAACAATATGAACTCACGTAAAATATATAGTTTATAATCTAAAACACTACATACCTCCGATTATGTTTACACAAAGACTTACTCATCTCCTGGACAGTCTTCCGATGGTAGCTTCCCTGCGTTGTTTTGACGTGGTAGCTCCTATGGCACTTTCTTCTGTAGATTTTCTTTTAAAAATAGTAGGAATAGCATCCGGTTTTAAAAGTCTTCTACATTTTACTGGTAATCCTAAAGATTATTTTATACAGGTCTTTCCTGAAAACAATCGGCAGTAAGATGGTCGCTGCAGACAGTAGGAACCCACCGGTCCTTGTCTGGTCCATTCTTGTGGAAGTTTCTCATCTTTTGGAAATTTGTGAAGGCTCACTTGTTCACTGCTGATATTAGAACACCCAAATGCGCT
Organism: Garcialebias charrua; assembly: GCA_038048925.1. NCBI lineage: Eukaryota > Metazoa > Chordata > Actinopteri > Cyprinodontiformes > Rivulidae > Garcialebias > Garcialebias charrua. The sequence goes on from JBBPBX010013528.1 coordinate 28,437, forward strand.
ACAACGTGACGGCATTTTTCAAGTTACACAAATAAAAGAGGCGATCCTTCAGGAAATGAATGTGTATGGCAAGCAGTTAAAAAACACCAGACAAACGGGCAAGGCTCTGCCTTCTGCCCGTTGTCACGTCACTGATGACGTATTGCGGAAATGCGCAGATCTTTAGGGGCTAACCCAGAGAAAAAATTACCATAACTTGGAATGAAATTTTAATATATTTATAATTTATTTTGAAAAAACGAACAGAGCTGAATGATATAAGATATATATGTTCTGACAAATATGCAAATTTCCAACATCATGTCACAATACCTTTAAACGTCCTTCAGGTAAATCAAATCTGTCCAGCTCAATAACACAAGCTGTAGAAGTTTTTTAAGCACTGGACTGAATGTTGTTGATATGTGCACTGCAGGCTTTAAAGTTCATGAGCCCCACTACAACATCCATCATGTCAACACTTCAGACAAAAAGTTCATCACTTTATGAAAAAGCTAAAACTGATGTCAACAAGCCCTGGAGCTGATTAAAGCCATGATGATGATGATGACCGAGCGATTTAACCACCTCATAACAACCGTTCAAGAAGAGGTATTGTTGTTTTATTAATATTATTATCTATATAACTTTTTTAAATTTAAAGTTATAATCTTATTAACTGTTTTTTTTTTTTTACCTCTTTGTGTTTTATTTCCAGAAAGGGACAGATAGCAGTTGACTTCTTCCTCTTCAGGGAAATCCACCACCCCCAGTAGAAATGTGTGACTGAACTCTGAACTTTTCCAGGGACACCCTGATGCATGCTCAATAATCCAGGTAGAAAAATCTAAAAAAAAAGCTACAGGTAAGTCTGGTCCTCTTCCAGGGACCTGTCCCATCTGAGGGAGCAGGTCCAAGAAGAGGTTGTTGTGAGTAATGAGGACAAATACAGCCACACTGCTGATACTGTTGTTATTGAGATGATTTTATCCAGCACTGGAGATATTCACTGTAACTAGATCCGTGCTTTTAGCAGAAAATGTGGACAAGTTGGTCTTTTTGGGCAAAACCTTTAAACTTGATTAGTTAGATTGTAAACAGTCTGTTGCTGCTTATTGTTCTGGTTCTGACTGTTATTGTATTTATTAAGATTTTTTATTTTTTTTATTTTTGTAATTAAAGTTTTTTATTGATTTTTTAGAACATGTACATTAAAATTGAAACATTAAACAGAAACACTAAAAAAAATAAAAATAAAATAAAAAAGAACACAGAGCTGGCGCACCCCCCTCCCTCCCCTCCCCCCCCCAGGCAACATTAGGTCACAGGCGTGACGACACCTCCAAAGAAATAAAGCAAACATTTCTGTAATCACTGCACTTGGTGCGATTCAAAAGTCCAAGAATTCAGAAACAAGCAAACAAAGGAGAAAGAAAAAGGAAGTAAGACCAAGCAGTATCATTTTAAATCATTGTTACACTTTTTAGCGAGTCCCAAAAACTGTCCCACTCTTTGTCTCTGTTCCCTTTCAGGTTACTGAGCATAACCTCATAAGAAGCTGCGTCAGTCATTGATTTAATCCAGTCATTGATTGCAGGACGCTTTGTGGTCCTCCAATGTCTTAAAATGATCCTGGATGCTGTCACCAGACCGACCATAATAACTGAAAGGGTTCCTTTGGGAATGTCCGGCATTTTGGATCGGTCTCCCAGCAAACACAGTTCTGGGGTCCGGGGGATTTCCATGCCAAACCAGGCACTCAGAACCTTCAAGACTTCAGTCCAAAAAGGTGCAATCAGAGGACATTCCCAAAAACAGTGTAAATATGTCCCCACTTCTTTTTTACATTTCCAGCACAAATTGTCTGTCATTAGTTTCATTCTGTGCAATCTGGTAGGAGTGTGGTAATATCTATGCAACACTTTATACTGTATGAATTTACTTCGGGCTTCTTTCACATATTTACCGCTCCCTGCTAGGACCTCCAGCCATTCTTCTTTTGTGTACTCGATTTTCAAATCTCTTTCCCAAATAAGTTTAATATTCAGTGATTCACCACTCAAACTTCCACTCAAAAGTTTATAAAACCGGGAGGTCGTGTGGCGATCACGTGGCAACCTGATAAAGTCTAAAATCTTATTTTCCACACTGTCTTTGATTTTGGCGGTCACACAGTGTCTCAGCTGTAAATATTTCCATAGATTTGCTCTGCCTTCCAATTCAAATGTACGTGTCAATTCCTCATAGGACATAAATTGTCCATCTTTATACAGATCACCAATGGTGTGTATGCCACGTGAATGCCACTGCCCCCAAAACACAGGTTGTTTCCCAATTAATATAGCAGGATTATTCCAGAGAGATGCATACATCTGTACCTGGTGTGGAAGCTCTAACATTCTGTGGACTTTTGCCCAAACCTCACTAGAATGAATAAGAACCGGATTTGTTGTGTCAGTTTTTTGGGACAGTTTGTACCTTGGTTGGAACGGTGAACAAACATCAGTTTCAATGCTTATCCATTCCTGCCCGTTCGCAGATTCCTCCCAGTGTTTTACTAATTTAATCATTTCAAAAGACAAATAATAAAGTTTTGAATTTGGAAGTCCTAGACCACCCTTTTCTCTAGGGGCATATAATTTATCTAATTTAATTCTTGCTCTTTTATCTCCCCACAGGAAAGACTTAATCAAGTTTTCATACCTTTTAAAAATGTCTGGCGGGATTGTAACGAGCAGCATCATTAGCAAGTAATTAAACTGAGGTGTGGTGATCATTTTAATAACATTAACCTTACCCCACAAAGTTAAATTAATCTTTTCCCACTTTTGAAAGTTTGTTTTAATTTTTGATAACACCGGATTAAAATTTAATGAGGGTAATTCTTCCAGCTCCCTACTAAGTCTAATACCCAGATACTTCATACCTGTAGGTGTCCACTTAAATTTAAAATTTTCCACCATATTTGAGTGACATAAAGCAGATAATGGCATGGCCTCTGACTTAGTCCAATTTACTGTGTATCCCGACACCTCTGAGAATGACTGTATGGTGTCCATCAGATATGGCAAGGATGTAAGTGGATGAGTGATGAGTGCTAAAATATCGTCTGCGTAAAGAAGCAATTTGTGTTCTTGTTGACCCATGTATACCCCTTTAATGTCCTTATTTGCCCTGATACCTACTGCCAGGGTTTCTATGAATATATTAAATAACAAAGGGCTGAGAGAGCATCCCTGTCGGGTCCCCCGTGATAGTTCAAAGAAAGGTGAAATAATACCGTTGGTTATTACTGCAGCTTTTGGTTCCTTATATAAAATTCTGATCCAATTAGTAAAATGAGGTCCAAATCCAAAATTGGACAGGGCCGAGAAGAGAAAGTTCCATTCCACCTTATCAAATGCTTTCTCAGCATCTAGGGAGATGGCAGCTACTGGTTCATCCCCCGATTGGCTCAGGTGCATCAGTTTTCTCATGTTATCAGAAGAGGAACGGTTTTTCATAAAGCCTGCCTGATTTTGGTGTATAATGCTGGGAAGGACTCGTTGTAAGCGTAAAGCCAACACTTTGGTTAGTATTTTACAATCTACATTAAGCAGACTGATGGGCCTATAATTTGATGGGTCTGAACTGTCTTTATCTTTTTTTGGGATTAGAGAAATTAGTGCTTCGTTGAAAGTAGGGGGAAGCTGTCCTCTCTCAAAGGTTTCCTGATATACTTTTTGTAATACTGGGGCCAGAATGTCTATATATGTTCTATAATATTCTGCAGGAATACCATCATAGCCGGGTGATTTCCCTACTTTCATCCTCAAGATAGCTGTTCTAATTTCTGCCTCTGCTACTGATGCTTCCAGCCCCTCCACATGTTCCTCAAGTAATCTAGGAAGATCAAGTTTAGAGAAGAAAAGATCTCTCCCTTTCTGATCCATCTCAGTAGACATTGTGGACATATATAATGTTCCATAATATTGTTTAAACACATCATTTATGTCTTTCGGCGAGGTTACTAATTTATTACCTTGTTTTATAGCAGGGATAGTATTAGAAAAGTCCTCCTTTTTAATTTGTCTTGCTAATAATTTCCCAGTTTTCTCCCCTCCCTCATAAAATGTAGTTTTAAGCCTAAACAAAGAGTATTCCACTTTCTTGTTGTAAATTTCGTTTAGCTGAAATTTAAGCCCACAAATGTCTCGGTATGATAAGTCATCATATTGCTTTGCTAAATTATTTTCCTTAAGTTTGATCTCTTTTTCCAATTCTTGAATTTTCTGTTGGTTATCTTTTTTCTTTTTTGAAGCATACGCTATAATTTTGCCCCTCGCAAAAGCCTTTGAGGCTTCCCAAACCGTTTGAATATGCTCTGTGCTGCCAATGTTTATTTCAAAGAAGTGTTTTAGATCCTCCCCCAGCAACTCCTTAAAAGATTTATCTTGTAAGAGGGAAACATTCATTCTCCACCTTGAGCCCCTCGTATTCCCCATTCCTAATTTTAAACCGAGTTCAACGGCTGCATGGTCAGTCAGTGCAATAGTTTTTATATCACAACTTAATGCATTATGCATCATAAGTTTTGAAATTAAAAATAGATCAATCCTAGAATAAGATTTGTGGCAGTGAGAGTAGAAAGTATACAGGTGACCCCCTACCTACGACTCCATCGACCTACGGCGTCCCGGACCTACGAACGTATCATATTTAATAAAAATAAGTAAGTAAGTAAGTAAGTAAGTAATGTTTATTTCTAGAGCGCTTATCACAGACATAAAATCACAAAGCGCTGTACAACAAAATCAATGGCAAAAGTATACACAGAATAAAACAAGCATAAAATCTACAAATATCAATCAATGCAAGATACAATAAAATCATGACATAAAAGCCTGAGCAAATAAAAGTGTTTTCAGTTGTTTTTTAAAAACCTCAACAGAGTCAAAAATATGACATTACTGTATAAAAAAAAAAAAGTTTTTTTTTTTTTTGTGTGTTTAAATGTTCTTAATTTCATGTGTACAGCACTTTGTTGCAGCTGTGGTTGTTTTAAAGGCTTTATAAATAATAATTATGATAAAAATGATCATTTCTGATCATTTTTTGTCATGATTGCGCAATAATTGTGCACATCCGGTCATAACAGGAAGGAGGTCACCAGTCTACATGGTTACAAGTTAAAGCAGAACACCGGACGCCATCTTAGGTTAGTCACGGCTGCAGCAGGCAGCAGCCAGGTTTGGAGAAGACTGGTTGATCAAGATCGCCTCATATGGATTAATTACTATCTGGAATCGCTCTGTGAGCTCTGTGGACGTCTCAGACTGGAGCAGCAGCTGCAGATTGATCGCCGATAGCGCCGCACCGTCCCTCCAACACCAGGTCATGGCCTGGCTAGCAGAAGCTAACACAGGCCTCGAGAGCTAACACAGGCCTCGAGCAGCTCCCGTGGTTTGCTGCCGGCCGCCCGACAACAACAACGCATGGCAACCTAAGATGTCGGCTTTGACCATCTCAAAGTAAGAAAATATATTTTTATTTATTCTGTAAATGTGAATAGCAATGTTTAACATTACAGTACACTACTGTACATGCTTAAATGTGTGCGCGGCGCTCCGTTAGCGGTATTTCCGCGAGCTGCGAACGGAATAAGGACCTACGAACGAGACGATATTTTCACCCCCTAGCTACGGCAGATCGAGCTGCGAACGGTTCTTAAGTCCCTAAATCGTTCGTACCTCGGGGGTTCCCTGTATTCCCTTTTAGTGGGGTTCATCAGCCTCCATACATCAGCTAGGCCCAAATCTTCATTTAACATATGAACTGCATCTCTTCCCTTAGAGCTAAGCGAACCTTTAAATGCACTCCTGTCGATGAAAGGATCGATTACTTCGTTGAAATCACCGCCCATAATTATTTGCCCTGGCATTTCCCCCAAGACACTATTTACCTTGTGAAAAAAGTGCGGGTCCTCCATGTTTGGTGCATAAATGTTACAAAGTGTCACATTTTCTCCCTCTATCATTGCTTGGACACATATCATTCGACCCTCCGAGTCTTTAACTTGTTTTATAAGTGAGAAATTGATATTTTTCCTAACTAAAATAATTACCCCGTTTCGAGCACTAGAAAGAGAGCTATGAAAAATGTGACCAACCCAACCCATTTTAAACTTCACCTCTTCCCCTTCATTCAGGTGAGTTTCTTGAAGAAATATTATATCTGCTTGATTTGTCAATATTTTGTGCCTTTTAGTTGGATTCCCACACCCATTAATATTCCAGGATATAAATTTTACATATTTCCCAGTCATTACAGATTACACATTATTATTTTTTACACCTATGTACATACATTTGAACCTCTTTGAATCCCTGTTCCCTGGGGTGAGGACCTGACCTGAGGGTGCAACCAGCCAACAAAAAAAGAAAATAAAACAGTTTACCCGTAAAAAGAACATCCAGTATGTAAGCAAAAACCAGTGAAAAAATAAAAAAACAACCTAAAACTTAAAATCAACCCTATTGAAGCTGCCTAATGCAGCTCAGGGGGAAATAAATCAAAATCTTATCTGGTCCGTAGAGCTTCTGCTCTCCTCCTCTTCACTCCGTTCTGGTGGCAGGTGTTAGCGACTCTCTCCCCTCAGTCATTTTCGGCATCCTGTGGGAAGCTCCTCATAAAAACATCAGGCCGTCGCACCAGAGTTCTCCTCTTGCTCGTTCCCCTCCTTCTCCTTGTCGAAGAACTTTTCTGCTGCTTTTGCCGAGTTGAAATTTATATTTTTGCCCTACCATCTCACGCGTAGTGTCGCCGGGAAGGCCAGGGTGTATTTAACGCTGCGCTCCTGTAGCTTTCGTTTCACAGCTGTGAAGGCCTTCCTCTTCTCCGCCAGCTCCTTAGTCATATCAGTAAACACAGACAGTTGGCATCCATTCCACTCGAACCCGCGCTTCTCTTTAGCTGCGGTAATTACTTTATCCCTCGCCGACTGCCTCAGGAAACGCACAAGCACCGGCCTCGGTGGACGGTTCGGGTCGGGCTGCGGCGCCAGGGCCCGGTGGGCCCGCTCGATCTCAAACTCTGCATCACCCCGCAGGCCCAGCCCCTCCTCCAGCATGCTCTTAACACAGCTCAAAAGTGTCCCAGCGTTGCCAACAGTCTCTTTTAGCCCAATAATTCTCACATTATTCCTCTTACTGTGATTTTCGAGGGCCTGCACCCGGTCTCGCAGAACTTCCAGCAGCTTGCTCCTCTCAGCATCCGCCACGCTCAGGTGCTCCGCGGTGTCCTCCAGTTGCGAGACACGTGCCTCGGCTTCTGTCAGCCTCTCCTGCATTACAGTCACCGCTGTGCTCAGCTCAGACGTCGTCTGCTTAATTGTTGTCACATCAGTAGCCACACTTTGAAGCAAAGTGAATAAAGTCGTCATGCTGGGAGTCGCGTCATCGTGCCCATCACCACGTTGTGGGCTGCCGCAGGTGGATGAGCGGCCCGCTGCACCTTTCGATCTCGAGGTGGGCATCGCGGAATTAATTGGCTTAATCCACTTCCAAAAAGGACAGAAATATTTGCGCAACGCTGCGGGAGGTGAATGGCATAAATTAAAAGCTCCCCACCCGGGGTACCCAGCAAAGTATCACATCGGGGAGCGGAGAGGTCTAACCAGCTGCCATCTTGTTCGCCGCGCTCACCGGAAGTCCACATAGGTAATATTAAAACAATTGGAGATTTAAAAAAATCTATTTGACTCACCCATAACACTGACAGAAATCTCAGATGCTATTAAATAAATCCCCAGGTACTGATGGGCTAACTTCTGAATTTTACAAACTATTCACAGCTGAACTGGCTCCCTTTTTGTTGAATGTTTTTAGAGAAAGTATACATAAAGAACATTTAGCATCCACTCTATGCCAAGGCTTAATTACACTCATCCCAAAACCACAAAAAGATTTATTAGTTTTAGACAACTGGCGCCCCATCACATTGTTAAATAATGATTATAAAATTTTAGCATTGTGTTTAGCAAATAAATTGAAAAAATACTTCATGATGTTATTGGGGAAACTCAAAATGGCTTTATGGCGGGACATAATTGATATAAGGCTTGTATTAGATTTATTAGACTACGCAGATTTAATATCAGAAAATAGTTTTATTCTCTTTCTTGACCTCCATAAAGCATTTGACTCACTGGAACATGATTTTTTATTTAAAACTTTGGATCTGTTCGGTTTTGGTGAGCACTTTAAGAAATCAATACGTACCCTCTATGCCTTTGGCAATAGCTCAATTAAACTAGCCCATGGGACCGCCGGTAGATTTAATATAGAGCGTGGAATCAGACAAGGTTGTCCAATATCTCCATTTTTGTTCCTCCTTCCTAGAGATTTTAGCACATTTCATAAAAAACAGCTGTTTAAAAGGTATTCAGATTGCTGGAAGAGAAATATGTCTGAGCCAACTGGCTGATGACACAACTCTTTTTCTAAAAGATTGCTCTCAAGTAAAGTGTGCTGTTGAGCTGCTTGGTGAATTTTCTGCAGTTTCAGGTCTCAATCTTAACTTATCTAAATGTGAGTTACTCCCTATTTAAACCTGTCATGACACAGAGATCTCAGGAATTCCAGTAAAACACAAAGTTAAATATCTTGATATTTATATTATAAAAGAAGAGGACCAAAGATTAAATGAAAACTTTAATCCCCTTGTTACTATAATTCAAAAGAAATTCAATTTATGAGTACAGAGAGATTTATCCATCTCCGGTCGTGTATTACTTTCTAAAGCTGAAGGTCTTTCCAGTTTGGTGTATGCGACTTCTGCCCTTGAGGTGCAAGGACGTCATCTCAAAAGTGGACAAAACATTGTTTGATTTTACAGTATTTGGAAAAAAAAGGTTAATCTAATCCGAAAAAATGTAATGATAAATAAGCTGTGCTCTGGTGGGTTTAATGTATTAGACTTACAGACTCTAAACTCCTCCTTTAAAATTAAGTGGATCAAAAGATATCTCCTAAATCCAAACTCTTTGTGGAACTTCATCTCAACACATGTATTTGAAGCATTGGGTGGTCTGTCTTTTATTTTAAGGTGTAACTACAACATTGACAAAATCCCAGTCAAACTCTCCAACTTCCACAAACAAATGTTTTTATGCTGGACTCTGGTTCACAAACACAATTTCTCCCCACACAAATATATCTGGAATAACAAAGACATCTGTTTTAAACATAAATCTGCATTTTCTTTAAAAATTGGTTTGACAGAGGAATCGTTCATGTACATCAGTTATTCAACAAAAATGGCAACACTTACTCTATAGTGAATTTTTAACTACATATAACTTTCCAGTACTACCGAGAGAATTTGCAATTGTCTTTGATGCCATTCCATCTGGTGTGAAAATATTGATGTCAAATCCTGTACAAAACAATACGGACTATTTAACTGAATTATTCATCGGTAACTCTGACCCTTTTCTAAGCGAAAAAACAAATGTATTAGAGAATTAATAATTAGAGACTGTATTAGTAAACCTGGTTCTATATTCTTCTGGGATAATTTATTTAATGATATCTGTTGGAAAGATGTTTGGTTGTTACCTAGAAAATACTTTATAACTAATAAGATTCGAGAAGTGTCCCTAAAGATTCTGCATAAATGTTATCCTGTAAACTATATAATCTCCAAGTACCGTCCAAACGTAGACCCAATGTGTTCACTCTGCCACAGCTCTGAGGAGACCATCATCCATCTCTTCTGGGACTGTTCTCATACTCAGGTGTTCTGGAAAGACATTTTCATGTATGTAAATAGAAAGTTAGAAATAGACCTACCATTGGACGCTAAAACTATACTGTTTGGTTTCTTTTGTCCAAATACTTTGAGTAAGAAAGTTTTTGTTGTAAATGTAATACTGTGGTGGACCACTAGGGGACTCTACTCACACCCAGTGGACCGGATGTTGTACCGGATGTTTTATTGTGAAAGGTCCAGAGGACCGGATGTTTTATTGTGAAAGGGTTGATGTATAAGTTGTGTTTGTGGCGCTTACCGCCAGAATTGTTGGAGTTGAGTAAAAGTGAAGTTCTGCATCCCGTCTCCTGTGTCGTCTCTTCACCTCCTCCACACTGGTGACCTCGTGAATTGAACATGTCGACATCTGACGCTCCAGCCAGCTCTCCTCAGACGTCCGCTGCTGTGGAACCTCCACAGGCGGCCCCGCACGCTTTTTCGGTGGCCGTAAAAATCCCGGACTTCTGGCTGCATGATCCTCCTTCATGGTTTGTCCACATCGAAGCACAGTTTGCTCTTCGCGGGATTTCTGCAGACGACACCAAATACCACTATGTGGTCGCCTTGCTGGATCCGCTGTCCACCCGGCGGGCAATGAGCCTGCTCCAGGACCCTCCTGCACACGGAAAGTACGCCGCCCTCAAGCAGCTCCTCCTGCAGCGTTACTCACTCTCCGACGCGGAGCGCGCCGAGAAACTTTTTTCCCTCTCCGGTTTGGGCGATGGCACAGCTCTTGAGCTGATGGAGAGCATGTTGTCCTTGCTGGGATCAGACGACGGTGGGTTCCTCTTCCTCCACCTCTTCCTCCGTCAGCTCCCGGCTCCAGTGCGAGCGGTCCTGGCCAACTCCCCGCTGCTGCAACAGAAGGACTACCGCTCGCTGGCTGAAGAAACCGACTGCGTCCTCCTGGCTACGAGGACCTTCGCAGTCCAGGCGGCGGTCCCCGGATCTCCAGCAGCACCTGAGTTTCATGCAACGCCCTCAGCGCCGGACGAGCCATCGGTGGTAGCAGGGGTCGCTACCCGCAGGCGGACAGGAGCCGCCCTTTGTTTCTACCACCAGCGCTTTGGCGCCAAAGCACGACGGTGCATCCCGCCGTGCAGTTTCAAGCCGCAGGGAAACGACAACGCCAGCGCCCGCTAGCAGCCGCGGCCGTTGGCGACAAGGAAAGGCTGCTTTTCATCGAAGACTCGAGGTCGGGGAGGCGGTTCCTGGTGGACTCTGGTTCACAGAAGAGCCTCGTTCCCCCGACTGGCTCAGACAGGTTGGCAGAAGGCTACGGGCCGCTGCTAATGGCTCTCCCATCAAGTCGTTTGGTGAAAGGTTGGTGACTGTTTGTTTTCATGACCGGGACTTCCAGTGGAACTTTGTTGTAGCTGCGAGCTCAGTTCCTATTTTAGGGGCTGATTTTCTTTGTGCTCACGGGCTCCTTGTTGATGTTGCTAACAGACGTTTGATCGACGCTGTGTCCTTTTCGTCACTGCCTTGTGCTACACGAGGAGCTGGGCCTTTAATGCATGCTAACTTTTTAGCTTCGGGTAATGTGTTTCAACGTTTGTCTGAGTTCCCCTCGCTGACTGTTCCTAATTTTGCCAACACAAACACAAAACATGGGATGAACATTATATCCCCACAACGGGCCCCCCTGTTTTCGCACGCCGCCTCGATGCTACTAAGCTAGCAATCGCACAGGAAGAGTTTGCTAACATGGAGCGTTTAGGCATCGTGCAGCGTTCAAACAGTCCATGGGCCTCCCCCCTGCACATGGTGCCCAAGGCGGACGGCAAATGGCGACCATGTGGGGATTTCCGCCGCCTTAATAACATCACAGAGAACAATCGTTATCCCATCCCCCACATCCAGGATTTTTCAGTGCACCTGGCTGGGACCTCCATTTTTTCTAAAGTAGATTTAGTACGGGGGTACCACCAGGTTCCTGTGCATGTGGAAGATGTCCCTAAAGGGCCAAATATACCTGAACATACTCTCTATACGCCTCTGTACGACGTACGTACGTTGTGGCAAAAGCGTAGCCCCCGCGTAGCCCCTCGGGCACAAACGCGCAAAGCTTTTTTTTTACGACCGCGAACGCGATGCGCGGTGTCTGACCATAAACTTCCCCGGCGCCGGACTGTTTTGTATGTTACACAAATGAAATAAATTCCCCTTCTTTATCGCTGATCGGGCCTTTTCTTTTGTTTTTTTGCCTAAAGTCAAGTAATCGCTTCTTCCTCCGTTCACTCGATGACTGAAATGAATGAATTCAGGTCCTACCTGGGTGCGCAATGTTTTAAATATCCCTGGTGCGCTGTGTGCTGCAGGAAAAGCGCTCCCTGTTATTATTTTTATTTCTGAGAGAACTTTTTATAACATATATAGTAGAAACACCGCATCAGAACACCGCAGCGGTCTTCAGCGAGCTGCTCATGAGCTGACTGAAAGCTGTCAATCATTTCAGTAGGCGTGTCAGCAAGTGACCAATCAGCGAGCTCAGTTGAGTCCCCTCCGCGCGCAGCTGCTCATATTACAACAAGGATACGCGAGCATTTGAAAGCTGATAGTTTCTGAAGCTATGTCAGCGAAAAGCATGCGCACAAAATGCGCGCGTACAGTGGCGTACCTGAGGACGCTCAGGTATATTTCAGCCTTAAGACCGCTGTTATCACTCCTTTTGGCCTGTTTGAGTTTCTGCGCATGCCTTTTGGTCTTAAAGGTGCAGCCCAAACGTTCCAGCGGTTGATGGATTCTGTCTTAAGGGGATTGTCCTTCGTATTTGTGTACTTGGACGACATCCTGGTGGCTAGCAGCTCGGCTGAACAGCACATGTCCCACCTCCGTGAGGTTTTTCAGCGCCTAGCAGCACATGGCCTGATTGTAAATACAGCGAAATGCCAGTTTGGGTTGCCAGTCATTGACTTTTTGGGCCACCGCATTTCTGCCAGTGGTGCTGTCCCGTTACCAAACAAAGTGCAGGCGGTGTCCAATTTTCCACAGCCCCAGTCTGTTAAAGCGCTACAAGAATTTTTGGGAATGGTTAATTTCTATAACCGTTTCCTCCCCAGGGCAGCACAACTGCTGCGACCGCTCTATGGAGCGCTAAAAAAGAAAAAGCCCAACGACAACGTTGACTGGACACCAGAACGCCTACAGGCATTTGGTGATGCTAAAACTGCATTGGCCACTGCTGCCCTTTTGGCCCATCCATCCCCAGCGGCACAAATAGCTTTGACAACAGACGCATCTGATGTTGCGGTGGGGGCTGTGTTAGAACAGCAGGTTTCCGGGGTTTGGCAACCGCTTGCATTTTTCAGCCGTACGCTGCGGGACAATGAGCTGAAATACAGTGTTTTTGACAGAGAGTTGCTGGCGCTTTACCTGGCTACACGCCATTTCAGGTTTTTCCTGGAGGGCCGCCAGTTCACTGCATACGTGGACCACAAACCCTTGGTGTTTGCTATGTCAAAAATTTCTGACCCCTGGTCTGCTCGCCAGCAACGCCACCTCGCAGCGGTGTCTGAATTTACTACAGACATTCAGCATGTGGCTGGCAAATCCAACGTGGTGGCCGACTGTCTCTCCCGGGTGCTGATCTCTCCCGTGTACGTTGGCATCGATTTTTCTGCTATGGCTGCGGACCAACGTAGCGACGCAGAAATACTCGAGCTCCAGTCCGGGCCCACAGGCCTCGAGTTAGAGGAACGGCAGGTGAATGACGGAGGTCCTCTCCTGGGGCCTCATGTATCAACCGTGCGCACGCACAAAAACATTGCGCACGTCACTTTCCACGCAAAGTGGCGTATGTATCAAATCTGATATGAACGGGAATATCTGCGCATCCACGTACAAATCCACGGCTGCTCCCCTGCTTGCGTACGCACGTTTCTGTGGTTATTGTTCCTTTGGCGACACTTACAGGTTATTCAGAGAAACTGTGTCCATGATATGAAAATAATCATAAATCCCACCAAACACACATGATTAACAATTATTACATCCACATGGACGCAATTAGATGAGTGGATATAAAAGCATGCGCCAAATAGTGGCAACGATATTGACAACAATGAGATGTGATTTCTTTAAATAAGAAGTTAACCAAGCTGTACCAACACGCCTACGTTTAGGTCAGTGTGTAGCGCGGTTGCCTTTAGTTCCAAAGGTCATGAGTTCGAATCTCGCATGGTACAACGTTTCTCTTTTTTTTTTTCGTTCCAGATTTAAATACACATGAAAACTATTTACAAAACAAGAAATCGTCTGCTTCCTTTCATTTCATGTATTGTTCTATTTCTTGTTGTTTTATTAAATAGTTTTCCTGTGTTCTTTAAATCTGGAATGAAAAAAAAAAACGTTGTACCAAGGGGGAGTCGATCTCACGACCTTTGGGACGAAGGGCGGGCGCGCTCACCACTAACCTATACAGGCATGTTAGAGCAGATGGGTCAACTTCTTGTTTAAAAGTGGATGGTATGTTTTGCGCTAGGCGTGCCGAATAAAACCTTTTTCCGTGCTTCTCTGCCTCACTCAGAAGTGATTCCTGTTCACAGTCCGTGAAGTTCCTCTTTTTTCCACGTTCCGACATGATTTGCAATGGAGCAGAGACGACATTCCTGTCGTGCATGGCATATTTGAATGACTTTGCATATTCATACGGAGGCGTGTCAAAGGCGGAGTCGGCCACTCTCTCATGTGCGCTGAATTCCACGTTGATTGTGTTGTACATAAGGAATGTGCGTGGATACCGGTGTACGCACAGTTTGATAAATCTGGATTTTTTTGTGCGTGGACACTTTTCTGGATTTGTCCGTACGTGACTTTTCAGTAAGAAATCTACGCAAGTCTTTGTACATGAGGCCCCTGCTCTGTGACGTTTCTACTGGCAGGCCCCGCCCTCTGGTTCCAGTTTCATGGCGACGCCGCGTTTTTGATTCTTTACATTCCCTTTCTCATCCAGGTGTTAGAGCCTCTGTGAAACTGGTCAGTTCAAAGTTTGTTTGGCCCGGTCTGCGTAAAGCAGTTAAGGAGTGGGCAGCAGCGTGTGTCCCATGCCAGCGTGCTAAGGTTAACAGGCACACCAAAGCACCTTTGGAACCTTTCTCCATTCCTGGTCGGCGGTTTGACCATGTGCACGTAGACCTGGTGGGCCCTCTGCCTCCATCACAGGGTTTTACTCATCTGCTGACTATGATAGACCGGACCACCAGGTGGCCTGAGGTGGTTCCTCTGACATCCACAACATCTGCAGTGGTGGCCCGGGCATTTATGTCTACCTGGGTTGCGCGTTTTGGCCCCCCTTCAGACATTACATTGGACAGGGGACCTCAGTTTGTTTCTTAGCTTTGGTCTACTGGGTCTGGGGACTAATGTCCACAGAACCACCGCTTACAACCCCCAAGCTAATGGTTTGTGTGAACGGTTTCACAGGTCATTGAAAGCTGCACTTCATGCTGCATTGACCGGTGACAACTGGATTGACCGTCTTCCCTGGGTTTTGTTGGGTTTACGTACCGCAACCAAAGAGGACCTGAGCTCTTCCCCGGCTGAACTGGTTTTCGGTCAGCCTGTGCGCGTCCCCGGTGAGTTTTTACCTGAGGTACCCTCACCACAGTTCGCTCCACCGTTGCTCCATTTTTCACCTCAGGAGGCCCCTTTTCGTGTCCCCGGCCCGGTACACCATTGTTTACCGCAGTCATTTGTCCCTAAGAGTCTGGAGTCCTCTAAATTTGTTTTTGTCAAACACAATGCACACAGGACACCACTACAGCCTTTGTATGATGGCCCATTTCGGGTTCTTCAACCAGGTCCAAAACACTTCCTTTTAGATTTAGGGGGTCGTAATGAGATCTGAAGCTCTCGGCCCTGACCTCCCTAAATGGTTTTCAGAATCTGTTGGAATCCTGGCAAAAACCAATGCAGATTTGTTCCTGTCTTTGATTTTATACGTCTACCTTATAATGTTTTGCTAGTTTTTTGATACTTTGTTAAAAAAAAAAAAAAAATATTGTTTTTTTCTCTCTTTTTGTTTTCTATTGTTTATTGTTTGTTTGTTTATTGTTTAATGAAATTCTATCACTGCTGTTCATTGTTCTTTAGTTTTAGCAGGTCGCTTTCGTAAATGAGCCCATGAGGTTCAAAAGATTTACCTGACTAAATAAAGGTTGAATGAATGAGACTGTCTGTATTGATAGGCTTAAACCAGCTCATGTTATGTCAGATGATCAGGTTGTTACGGCCCAGGCTCCTCGCAGGGGCAGACCGCATCCGCGTCGCTAACGGACTGCTGTCCTCCTTCCAGAGACTCTCAACGACCATTGGAGCCCGACTCTTCTGCAGCCCCTCCTCGTCGCCCTCCGCGAATCAGGCTGGTTCCGCAGGGCCCAGGTTCAGCCGTTCTGGTCGTTTGATCAAACCTAAAATGCTGGACTAGTGATGGACCTTACTGGGTGTTCTGGGGGGGCGTGTGTGGTGGACCACTAGGGGACTCTACTCACACCCAGTGGACCGGATGTTGTATTGTGAAAGGTCCAGAGGACCGGATGTTTTATTGTGAAAGATGTATAAGGTGTGTTTGTTGAGTAAAAGTGAAGTTCTGCATCCCGTCTCCTGTGTCGTCTCTTCACCTCCTCCACAATACTACTATTAGCCAAATTTTACATCCACAGCTGTAAATTCTCCATGCTAAAACCTAGATTTATAGTGTTTTCTAATTATATTTCTTCTTACTTATCTACTTTAAAGTATTTTACCAATGCAAAAGCCTTAAAAACTAAAACAATCTGTAACGAATTTCTGTTGTAGCTGCCCAAAACACATTTTTACGTTTATTTTTGTGCCTTTATTCCTTTTTTTTTTGTTGCTATGCATGCCGTCTCGAGCAATGTTTGTCATTGTAGGTTTTTTTTGTACCGGTACATGTTTTTTATTTAAAAAAATAAAAAATAGCGCTGCTGCCCCTGCTGTTCAGAAGAAAAAAACAACAGGGATCTGAAATTAAACACGGCTGGTGCTCCACATCCAAAGTGAACTCCTCAGCAGAGACTTCAAATGGACCAAACACTAACAGAAGGTCAGACTAGCTCAGATGTTGTTCAAGTCCAGATGTATCTGTCGGACAACACTTGGGATTTCAGAGGATTCAGAAACACTTATCCACACCTCGACAGCCTTGAAACGAAATGGTCACGTTGTCCCTTCTTTTCTGTACCGTTTTCTGTAAGTTTTCTCCACAACAGGATGAAATCACCAACATGCTGCAAAAACTTCTGTTCCTCAGTACAAATGTGTAACTCTGTTCTGTTCCCTCAACAACTACACAAACACTTTAATGTCTATTTTATTTTGACACTTTCTACAAATTTAATAAATAGACTCAAGTGTACTGGGTTACTTTAGTGAGTGATTCAGATTAACCCTAATCCACCAAACGAACCAGATTCATCTCTGCTTACTCAGTCACGTGATGTACTTTTGTTTAAATAAATCAGAAGACTCGCATTGATCTGACTCAGGTAGTTTATAGGTCAGTTGAGGTCCCAATGACATGTATAGTTTTCATTTAACAAAGGGGGGGTGCACCAATCCTGGAGATACTGCAGTACCAGGTTGATGCGTGAAGTGGACGGAGCAAGCCCCTATTCCATCTCCCTGTTCCAAAAATCAATTTAATATACGGTCCCCGGGTAGGTGACGTATCAGATATTAAACTGATAATAGATTTTTTTTGTTAGAAAAAGTTTATTGGTACAAAAACATTCCATCAAACAGTGTCATACATATTCACACTTCAAGATGTCAAGAGTCAAAACACAATAAATCATTCATTGTCATCCATTAGAAGACTTGATACACCAATCTTGGCACTGTCACCAAATTGTGCAGAAGCGAGCCCAGATCAACGTCAGCAGCTTTGGTTTCCGCCCCTCCAACATCTCATGACCTCCAGTCCCAGCTCAATGTGGATCCTCACCCTGATGCTCCTTCCCACCTGCCTCTCCCGGAGAGCCAGGCCGCTGCTGCTTTGACCTTTCCACGTGTAGCACCGACTCCTCCCTCCGAATGGGCACAGAGGCGATTCTTCTTTGTGGCCGTGTCCTAGGCTTGCCGCCTGCAGCTTCAACTTCACGGACCGTTGCTGCAGCCATACGGATCACAGCCACCGGGGGGATCTGCATGTGCTTCCTCACCAGCAAGTTTCTGGAGGTCCACATGGCGTCTTTGATGGCGGCCAGGGCGAGCCATTGCTTCGTAAAATCTGTCCGTCTCAGCTTCCTTTGCCCCACCCCATACAGCATCAGCTGTGCTGTCAGGACCTCCCTCGCTGGCAAGTACGGGAATTGTGAGGAGTCGGCTATTGCCCACTGGTCTACAGCAGCACTGCACTCCCAGAGCAAATGTCTCACCGACTCCGGTGCGCCACAGCCAGGTCGGGGACAGCTTGAGGTTGCCGCCATTCCCCGGGAGTGCATGACGGCTCTGACCGGGAGGATCCCATGAGCCACCATCCAAGACAGGTCTTTGAGTCTGTTGGGTAGGGTGATTTACATTTTCCCACACTCTGGTGGGATCACTGCCCGTGAAACCCGGTATGTTGCTCACTGGTTCTCGCTCCTGCACAAGAGAGATTAGCGCACGATATGGTTAGTCAGAACCTTTACATCTTCCTTTTCCAAGTGAAAGTGTTTCAAAAACTTCTGAATACAGACATATGGTTCTGACAGGTGAAAAGATACAGGTACTCTAAGGTCTGTGGATATCAAGTTTAAGTTCCTCAGGTAAGAACCCATCCAGAATCTAGTCGTGGCGGTTGTTTTGACGTGTCCAGATGGGTCAGTTGCATATTTCAGATGCAGGCTCGTGTAGTGGCTCCCCAGGAACAGGTAGAGGTCAGGAACCGCTTTCCCTCCTTTCCGTTTCGGTTTCTTCATGACCTCTCGTCTCAGCTTCTCCCACTTCGACCCCCACAGGAAGTAAAAAATTGCTCTCTCCAAATCTAAAAAAACACTCTTAGGAGGGATAAAAACAGAAGTTGTGAATAAAAGCAAAGGTAAAATCACTGCTTTGATGATTAAAACTTGTCCAGTAACCTAGTCTCTGTCTCACTTTCCCTACAATGTCTGGCCAATTGGTTTCACCTTTACCTTCTTTGTCAAACTTCACTCCTAATATTTTCTGGTCTGTCTGAGTCACTGTCAATGAGAGTCCAGTCAGTTCTGTCTCGGTCCATGGTCCATAAAATTGAGCTTTGCTCTTTTCCCTGTTTAATTTTGCACCCAACGCTTTCCCATACCAGTCAGTCAAGTCCAGTGTTCTATTTACAGAAGAAAGGTCAGTGCATAAAATGTTGACATCATCCATGTACAAAACACATTTTGCTATCCGTCCCCCACTACCTAGTATCCCAATCCCTGACTCTGTCATCTCTTCTCAGGACCTGTGTCAGTGGCTCTATACAGAGCACATACTGTATAGAAGAGGGGATAAAGGACAACCCTGATGGACGCCACAGTTCACTGCTACTGCTTTTGTCAAATGCCCGTTAACCACAAATTGACTACTGACATCCCTGTACAGCAGACCCACCCAAGATAACAACCTTTTATGAAGACCCACCTTTTGCAGTACCTGGAACATGTACTGGTGCGAGACCCGATCAAAGGCTCTTTCAAAGTCTAAATTTAGTGCTACTAATCTAATGTTTCTGTCTTTCGCATAACAGATGGTGTCTCTGATCAGTACGAGACCGTCTGTGATCCTCCTTCCAGGAACAGCACAGATTTGATCCGGATGAATCACATCTTCTAAAACAGTGGACATACGTGTACTTAAAAGTTTACTAAAAAGTTTACAATCCACATTTAAAAGTGTAATAGGTCTCCAGTTCTTCAAGTCGGTTTTATCTTTCCCCTTATGGATGAGAGTCACTATCCCTATTCTAAAACTGCCTGGTAGTCTGTCAAGATTTTCCAAGTCATTAAAAACCACAAGTAAGTCAGGTGCTAAAATGTCCCAGAATGTCAAATAAAATTCGACAGGAAGTCCATCTGAGCCCGGGGACTTACCTTTATTAAAACTATGTATACCATTTTGCATTTCTAAAATCGTGAAATTGTGAGATGAAAGTTCAGCATTCAGTAGAGTTGTGTCCATAAAATTTAGGATTTCATTCGCGTTGATGTCGATTTGTTTCTCACCATACAGTTGTCCGTAGAACTCTTCCACCGTGGATTTAACCTCTTCCGTGTTACTGGTGAAGAAACCATCCGCTTTCTTAAAGTGCGACTAAACCCAAAATTAACTTTTTTTAGCTGATAAACTCCCTATAATGTGTTTAAAATATTATCTAGCACTATGGCTGTGTTTATTTTCACATAATTGTGCATATCTGTGTAAATTGGCAATATTTGGCAATATTTGGTCTAAAACTGTGTTTACGGTAGTCCTTTGGGTTGAACAGAGGTTATTGCACCTTAATTTTCATATTGGTCAGGACTGTTCACTCTGATGTGTCTTGTACACTCTGATGTCACAAAGGTGGTTCAAGCAGAGCCAATCCCCTGCAGAGATGAGAAGTGCATACCTTATATGGAAGTGCTGCATTTCACTCCTGACAAGCGGTTTTATTTTTCTTTTCATTTTCATTTTTTTAGGCCTTTGGTTTTGGATGGAATGGGTGGAATAGATAAATACATCTACATGTTTATTCTTTGTTGTTGCTTGGTGTATGTTGTTGGCTAGAGGTTTAATTTGTTTTAGGTTGTTGCAGGTGGAGGCGTGAACAAAAGCACAACTCTACCTCCACCCTTCCTTGTCTCTCGACACGCCCATTTTCAGGGAGATTTTGGAAGGAGGAGTTACCGTCTCAACCTGGGTTTAGTCTCACTTTAAAGGGGACCACACATGCAAAATTCACTTCTTTTTTTTAACTCTTTGGGCTATCCAGACCCTTTTCAATCAATTTTATACACAAAATAATGCTTAGATAATTAAATATCCCCTTTCTAATTCTGCCAAATTTCACTTCCGTTCAAAACAGGCTGTTTATGATAATGAGCTCGGAAGTGCACGCCCTTCTAAAATCTATTTACATAAACTCCGCCCTCCAAAGGGTCACGTTAGCATTTAACTCTAGAAATGGCTACCGCTAGCAGCTTTGTCGTACAGCCGTATATATTTGACCCTGAGTCAGACCCAGAGGCTGAAGACGATGATCAACCTGCACAACCATTAAGGATGCAGCAAGCGTTGTCTGAATGGTAATTCATGTTTAGACTAAAAACTCATGTTATCAACATTGCAAAACGAAATTACTGTAATGCTATTTGTGTGACACTATTATTTTATTTGCAACGTTATATTGGCCATCTAACAATACAGTTGCTTATAAATTGACAATGAGGTACTTTATGTGTTGTTACATTTAATTGTTTTTGTAATATTACTTTTGATTATCTCTAAAATAATTTAATTTTCCTTTTAAATTTATCATTTATGTTAAAAAATAAATGTATACTTGTTATCTAATGTGTTTTTGTATTTGTTATGACATAAGTTATTTTAAATATCACATTTAACATTATACTGGATAGCAAAAAGTCATATTTGTTATTGAAAATGCCATTTTTTTCTATCAAATTTATTATATTTCTTTAAAAAATTATTTATCAAAGAAACTTATTTTTCTCATCAAATAAACTTACAATACTTACATCACCTTTATTATATCTAGGTGTTTTTGTGGTAAATGTGGGACCATGCCAACTGAAGTTGAAAATGTATGCTGTCAGGAGATTAACCAGGTAATGTTGATACAAAATTTATATAATTTAATGACCATTAAGTACAATAACAACACAATAGTTCTAACATACTGAAATTATGATATTCAATACAGGTTACACGGCGACTGCAGCAGTTGGATGAACCACCTCCGTGCATCACTCTTCATCCTGGTTTAGACCCTGTGTGCCTGAATGTCTATTCTCTACAAAATGCCTTCAACGGACTGCAGCAGTTGGATGAACCACCTCCGTGCATCACTCTTCATCCTGGTTTAGACCCTGTGTGCCTGAATGTCTATTCTCTACAAAATGCCTTCAACGTATGGAGAGCAGATTATGGGGGCTTAAATGTAACAGGAATAGAAAAGTAAGTTTTATGACATTGCATTTCTTATAAAAACATTGATGTTGTATTTAATGAGGCAAATCCCGTTGAAGTAATTACATTACAGTATTTTCAAGTTTCAATAGTGCCTCTAGGGCAACATTTTTTACTTTTTTCTACACAACAAAGATTTCAATCTTTCTCAATTTTTATGGGCATAGAACAATTATTGTCTAGCATAATAGTATTCTAAAATGCAACAAATAAAACACCACATTTTTCCAAAATACACTTTTTATTACACAAAATAATTTTTTTCTTTCAGTCGTTATAGGTTTATGGCATACAGAAGCTTTGTCAGCTGGTGTTGGGGATACAGTATTTGGGATTCAGGATCAGAGTTGTCATTCCCTCGTGTGTGGTCCTGCGGATTCGCCTTGAGTTTCCAGACCGCCAAGGAGAGTATGTTGGCTTCCGCCTGCCTCCGATCGACTGAAACGTGACACGAACTTACTGATCACCTCTTCCTTTTCTGGATGTTCATACTCAGCAGACAGTTCTGGAGGGACTTGTATTTTGAGCATCTCCACACGATATGGTTCTGGGTTTTCAAAGACTGGTCCCATAATCAGAAACAGCAAGTCATCAACATAACCTGTGTATAAAGAAAACAGTCAGTTCACTCATGTTGTACATACTTTGTGTCATTTAAAAAAATATATATTTTTCATAAAAAGTGTCCAAGTTCTAAAATAAAAATATTTTTATACCCTTACCAAACGTTGCTTCTGTTTTTATGGGCTTTACTCTGCACTCGCCCTTCTTGGACTTGGGGAAATGTCTCCGATAACGCGGATCACCTGAGGATGTTGTTGCCTGCTCTCGTCCTGCATTTTCATTGAAATGAAGCGCTGCCAGGTAGAGTCTGTATAAGAACAAAATTAACAAAAATGTGACAAAATATATTCAGAGTAAAATATTAAAAAATAAAAATATTTACCTGCAAAGCATTCCAAGGAAAGGGTAGACCACATTTTTAGGAGCAAATCTCAAGATCACGCTGTGAAAAGATTCCAATGCAGATGTCTGGTGGTGTGGGCTGAGTTTGGCAACATCCTTTAGGACCCTTTTTGTACTGACCAGTTTCTCCAGCTGGTAAAATGTAGGAGTTGCTGAAAAAAACAATAGCAGTACTGTGATAAAATTTAATTCAAAATTTTACATTTTCAGTTTTTTTGATAAAGATACCTGCTTTGAGCCATTTTTTCTTGTCTTTGCTTTTTCGAACTGGATGAAGACAGGTGGGGAACTCAGGGTCCTCGTGTACATGGACATCCCGAACATGGTTTAGAATTGATGTCCATTTCGCCACCCTCTCTGGTCCGGTTTGGGATGTTGCTGCAGTCCAGTATATGTGATTTTTAATGGCTGGTAACCACTTCTTCAGTTCCTCGAATTTTTTTTTCTTACTTATCTTGTCTAGCTTCTTCGAAATTCCTATATAAGAAAATACAATTTTATCTAGATCTCTTCATCTACAATTTTTATTTTCAGTTTTTTATTTATTTATTATTAAACAGTTTACACAATGTATATGTATTGTTATCAAAACAATGGTACCTTTCTCCATGTGCCAGACATCGTAAAACTGATTGATTTGGCTTTCCCTGAGAAATTTCTGAATCTGTGGATGTCTGTCAGTGACTATGCAGTCAATAGTCAATTTGTGCTCTTCCAATAGTGCAAGGCTTCTCTTCAGACCCTCCTTCTCCATATTAGTGCTGCCACCAACTTCATTGCTCTGAAAGAACACCAGTATGTTAAAAAGCATTACCACATGCTAGTACATGCATTTTAAATCTCCCTACAGAGACATTAATTTGTACTCACCTGAACTAATTGAATATCGATGACGGTGTTGGTTCTCATGTTCATCATTGTATAGCTTCCAA
>JBBPBX010013529.1:0-10806 GCA_038048925.1 Garcialebias charrua
CATACTAGTATAAAAAAGAGTATAAAAAGTATAACTAAAATAAACTAAAGGTTTCTAGCATTGACATTTGCAAAGTGGCAAAGCAGCGTATGAGTTAATGTGCACAGTATATGTATGAGGTAGTAGTTGATGTTGTTATAGAGGCATTCATTCATTCATTCAACCTTTATTTAGTCAGGTAAATCTTTTGAACCTCATGGGCTCATTTACGAAAGCGACCTGCTAAAACTAAAGAACAATGAACAGTAATGGTAGAATTTCCTTAAACAATAAACAATCAAACAATAAACAATAGAAAACAAAAGAGAGAGAAAAAAAAAAATATATATATATATATATATATACATATATATATATATACATACATTACATATATACATATATACATATATATATACTGTATATACATACACATATATATATATATACATATATACACATACATACACACATACATATATATATATATACATATATATATATATATGTATATACATATATACATATATATATATACACACATATATATACATACACATACATACACACATACATATATATATATATATATATATATATATATATACATATACATACATATATATACACATATACATATATACATATATACACACTCCTCCTTTTAACAAAGTAGCAAAAAACTAGCAAAAAACTAGCAAAACATTATAAGGTAGACATATAAAATCAAAGACAGGAACAAATCTGCAAAAAGTGGCAAAAAGTGACATATGCAGTAAGGCACATTGGGCATCCCTAAATAAGACCGTTCAGAGCACACTGTATATGTATCAGCAGTGGTGTAGATATTAGAGTAGTGTAAATGTAAACAGTAGTAATTAAATGTAAGCAGTAGTAATAAAAGTAAACAGTATTAATAAATGTAAACAGAGAATGTAAACAGTATTATGATTATAGGCAGTGATGTAATACAAACATTAGTGCAAGTATGAGAAGTAGTGCAAACTGTATGAGCACATGACCGAGAGTTTAGTGAATAACCCGTTTGATGACACAGAGTCCAGTGTTAAAATCTTTGTGTTGTGTGGTAATGTGTGAGAAAGTTTTAGTGTTAAGGCAGTTCAAATGGGAGGGGGGCAGAGCAGGCAGAGTGTTTAGCATCCTGACTGCCTGATGAACAGAGCTGTCTCTCAGTCTGCTGGTTCGAGCCTGGAGACTCCTCAGTCTCCTCCCTGATGGCAGCAGTCTGAAGCAGCTGTGTAGTGGGTGTGTGGGATCACCTGCCATGCAGTGGGCTTTCCGAGTGAGGCGTTTGCTGTGTAAGTCCTGCAGTGAGGGCAAGGAGGTGCCCACGATCTTCTCAGCTGCTCTCACAATGCGCTGGAGGCTCTTGCGGCAGGATGCAGTACATGCACCAAACCACACAGTGATGCAGCTGGTCAGGACACTTTCTATGGCACCTCTGTAGAAGGTGCTCATGATGGGGGTTGAAGCTCCAGCCCTTTTCAGCTTGCGGAGAAAGTAGAGACGCTGGTGAGCCTTCTTTGCCAGTGCTGCAGTGTTCCTGCTCCAGGACAGGTCCTTTGAGACGTGCACTCCCAGGAACTTGGTGCTGTCTACTCTCTCCACTGCGGTGCTGTTGATGGTCAGAGGGGCATGTTGGGCATCCCTCTTCCTGAAGTCCACAACAATCTCCTTTGTCTTCTCCACGTTGAGAGTGAGATTGTTGTGTCCGCACCACAAGGCCAGGCGGCTCACCTCGTTCCTGTAGTCCGTCTCATCGTTGTTGCTGATGAGACCCACCACTGTTGTGTCGTCCGCAAACTTGATGAAGTGGTTGGAGCTGTACGATGGTGTGCAGTCGTGTGTTAGCAGGGTGAATAGAAGGGGGCTCAGCACACATCCTTGTGGGGCCCCTGTGTTCAATGTGATGGTGCTAGATGTGTTACTCCCGACCCGCACTGTCTGTGGTCTCCCGGTCAGGAAGTCTAGCAGCCAGTTACACATTGAGGTGTTCAGCCCCAGACTGTCCAGTTTAAGGATGAGCTGTTGGGGGATGATGGTGTTGAATGCCGAGCTGAAGTCGATGAACAGCATTCTAACATAGGAGTCCTTCGTGTCCAGATGTGTGAGAGCTGTGTGAAGGGCAGAGGAGATGGCATCGTCGGTTGAGCGATTAGGTCGGTATGCAATATACCATACCATACCATTTTATTTATAGAGCACTTTAAACAGCGACAAGGCCAACCAAAGTGCTGTACAAACAAAACAAACAACAGGCAACACACACAATGAAGTACAAAAAATAGACATAAAACATTGCAGATCATAAATAAAACAACCAAACACAGATTAGCTGATGTTGAAAACAGCAGAATAGTAATGGGTCTTTAAACGGGATTTGAAAATCGAGAGGGAGGGGGCCTGTCTGACGAGCAGAGGTAACTCGTTCCAGAGTCTTGGGCCTGCTACAGAGAAAGCCCCGTCACCTCTGTGTTTAAGACGAGTTCCTGGAACTGTTAACATGGTCTGCTGACCTCAGAGCACGTGATGGGGCATAAGGGTGTATCAAATAAGAAAGATAGGCGGGGGCGAGACTGTTCAGCGATTTGTAGACATACATGAGAATTTTGAACTGGATTCGAAGATAAACCGGTCCAGTGCAGGGAGGTTATGGTGTAATGTGTTCTCTTTTGCCTGTACTGGTTAAAAATCGGGCTGCTGCGTTCTGGACCAGTTGTAGTCGTGCAATGGTGGTCTGACTGATACCAAACAGAAGTGAATTGCAGTAATCAAGCCTAGATGTGATAAATGCATGTATTACTGTCTCCAGGTTATTTTTTAATGATATGGGCTTCAGCTTGGACAGTTTTCTCAGCTGGAAAAAATAGGATTTAACAATCATATTTTCATGACTGTTGAGTTTCATGGAAGGATCCATTATCACTCCCAGATTTATGACTTTTTGTTTTTTAGACAGGGCTAGAGCAGAAAGGTCAATGCAGTGGTTCGAGATTGTGTCATTGGGAAGGATCAATATGGCTTCAGATTCTTATCATTAAAACTTAAGAAATGTAAAGCCATCCAGTCCCTGATGTCAGCCAGGCAGTCGAGCAGAGGTTGAATAGAGGATGTGCCATTGTTTCTTAGGGGGAAGTAGATTTGACAGTCATCGGCGTAGAAGTGGAAAGGTATGTTGTGTTTCTGGAAAATAGCACTGCGTGGCAGTAGGTATAAGGAGAATAGGAGAGGACCCAGGATGGACCCCTGCGGAACCCCCCACTTAAGTGCCGCCACTGCAGAACTAAAATTGTTGATGAACACACAAAAGGATCTGTCAGTGAGGTTGAGGGCTGACCCTGTGATGCCCACCCACTGCTCCATCCTAGCAATTAGGATCTCATGGTTGATGGTGTCGAAAGCGGATGTAAGGTCCAATAGGACAAGCAGCACAGAGTCACCAGTGTCTGTGGATAGGAAGATATCATTAAAATATGATATGATGATCAATTATCAAATCATTAACTAGCAAAGATAGAAGAGAGATCTGAAGTTCAATAATCCACATTTGAAGATTTTATTAGTTGTTAGCAACTTTTATTTTTTAATTTAACATCTTTAATACATTAGCTTGTATTTTACAAAGTCCCAGAGCACAAACCCTCCATAGATATTATGTAATAATAAATAAAAAAGTTCATGAGTATTAACCATAACATTCCCCTTGACCTTTTATATGATAGAAAATGAGCAGAAAAGATGCCAATGTAATTTAAAAATAAAAATAAAAATTCTGAAATGGACAAAAAGGCATAAATCAAATATTTATTTTTACAAATGTGTGTGTAATATGTCAGACTGTTACATATTTCCACAACAGTGTTTGTAGCTGCTTTTTGAGACAGTCAGAGCACATACATGAGTTGTGTTCATGTTTGCACAATTGACGCTGGACTCTAACCCTCCACGTTGGATGCTGGCTCAGTTTGCCAGGAGGGGATAAGAAAGACAAGCCTTACTTTTATAACAAAAAGAAATTGCACAACATGTATTTGATGTTGTTTTTTAATGACTGGGAGAATTATCTGCTGTTCAACGCAGCATCAAAACAAAAAGTAAAACATAAATTCAAAGCATCTTTTATTGTGTGACTCTTTCCCTCAGTGATCCAGGAAAGCTTTTTTTTTGTTTCAGTTGTTGCTTGATTTTAGTGATAACACAGTTTAGGTGCCTTTTCCTGGCAAGCATTGACAAGAACAATGGTCTGCCTCTGGAGAAACTCCGAGACGAAACTGTAACAGAAGCCAAGGCATGCTGAGACACGGGAGATAAAGTTAAATTACTGGTTGCTGGGGAAAACACACGTCTCAGAGTAACCATGGTTTGACACTAATTATTACCAGTGCTGTGTGATTTCAGATGGGTAAATAGGCTATTTGCTCTGAATGGTTGTGAAGACAAACGTCTTCAAACGTTGCTTATTTTCCTGTAATTTTGGAACGTGTTCACTGAAAACAAAAATGGACATGTTTTGCATTTTTGTCTTTTAGCTGTTTATTTTTTTTATAACTTACTTTGTACATAAATTACAAAAAAAAAAGGACAGTTTCCTTTCACAACAGAGTAAAAACAACATTATATACATGATTGACAAGTGCATGGTTTTGTTTTGTATTTTTGTATTTGGCAATAAATATTGAGTTTTTCATATTCACACAGTTTGATTCAGTACAGTCCAAGACGTTTAAGCTTCGTGAGCTTACACAGGTAGACCGACAAGGCCAGGGTGCTGTTAACTTCTGTCTAAAGAAGTGGAAGTTGACTTAGTTGGCATCAATAAATGACTGATAGAGAGACATGAGCTGGGCCTGGAGGTCCTGGGCGTAGGGGTCAAGCTTTTCTCTCAGATCCTCAGCGTAGGGAGCCACCATTTGTTTCACCAAACTGGCTCTTTGACTCAGCTCAACTTGGACCTTCTTGGTCAAGGGGGTCACACTTCTCTGGAAGTTCTCCAAATGCTGGTCCACCTTCTGCTTCAGGTCATCAGTGTATGGTCCCAGTTGGGCCTGCAGGTCCTTCACACTCTTCTCCAGGCTGATCTTCAGCTCCTCGCTCTTCTGCATTAAAGTGGACCTCAAGGCCTCAGAATCCAGAGAGTCGGCGTAGGGGGCCAGCTCCTGTTTGAGCTGCTCCACTCTCTGCTGGATCTGGGCCTTCATGTTTTCAGTGTAAGGCTCCAGTTTGTCCCTGACAGAACTCAGCTCTTGGGTAAGTGTACTTTTCAACACATCAGCCTCTGTGGTGATCTTTTTCATGAGATCCTGAGCTGCAGGGGAGATCTGCTCCTGCAGGGTGACTGCATACTTGCTAGCCAAGTCGGTACTTTCTGTCAGGCGGGTACTGGAAGACAAAAATAAGATGTTTAAAAAAACAAAACAGAATGGGTCACCACAAGTCTGTTACAGTAGGTAACACTACTTACTTGATTTTCTGTCCAATTGGTGATTTCCTGATCATCTGCAGGGTATCATCAGCCGTCTGTGTTGCCTTGGCGATGTAGTCCCAGAAAGCATCAGTTAGAACTTCCAGCTGTGGCTTAGGTGCATCAGCATAGAAGAGGTTGGCATTGCAGCCTAAAAAGGAAATTACCGGAGTGATGAACGGCCTATTTGCGAACTGTTAATTCATATTGTTGCATATTTTATCTTCATTTCAAAACTTACCAGAGAGCACTGCAACAGCTAAGATCACAAACACCTTCATGGCTGTGAACTCCTATAACAGACAAATTAACGTTAACATCGGCATTAACATAGACTGTTTGAAAATATTGTTTCAAATTCTCTGCTGTTCTCACCTGCTTTAGGTTGTGTTTCTTTCAGGCTGTAATGTGTTAGTGACTGTGTGCGGCTGCTTCTGCCATGTATTTATAGTGAAGTCAGATGACAGTTGTGGTTACGAGCCCAAAGTCCAGGAGTTCCTGCCATGCTGTCACAGCAGCTCGTTTTTCCTCATATCTGCTGTTGCTCCTGAATGTTATCACAAAGCTGCTGGATTTTTAGAACCACTCATACATAATATGTCTCATTTCCTAACAAATACTATCAATTCTCCTTTGACCCCCACCCCCACCACCACCAAAACGCTTTAATAAGATCTGTACTTTAATTATCTCTCCACGTAGTCCAGCCCTACCAGATAATTCAAGATAATCCTGGATGCTTCAACTAGTGGACTTTGTCATGGGATGAATAGTAAAACTTGAAACTATACTCTTTCTTTGTTTAAATAAATTAAATATTATGTACAGTATAGTTAAATGAGACTGTTTTAGATTTAATTGGACTTTGTGAACTTTGGTTGTTGTTAATTTATTCCGAGTCGTTTTTCCTCATTGAAACAAGACTGGACTTTTCTTTAAATGGTGGAAATCTGCAAATGAGGGTTATCCCACCTCCACCTACCCTTAGGGTGAATGAAGTATTCTAATATAACAAGCATCTGCCATGGACCACATTTGCACAAATATTAAAAGTTGAAATGTTCCATATATTTTTATTTAAAAGAATGGTTTTAATATTTCAATCATCCTATTGGAATTTTCCTATGATTACATATGGTCACTCACAACTTAGATACAAAACAAAAATCAAACAGACAAAACATGAAAACGTTTAAAATAGTGCTTACTTTTTGAACTGCACTATGGTTTGTTTGGTATGAACCAGAAGCTACTTTGTCCCTCTGAGGCTGACGGTGACGGAATCTACTAACCTTTGACCAGACAGATACATACAGTTGGTGAACATTGGCATGACACAGAAACAAGGACTGTTGATTACTGTAATGTTTGTTGGCAAAGTGATAAGCTAAAGCAAAGTTTAAGATGAAATAATAAAATCAGGGACACTATAGGGGCAGCTCCTGTATTTTTGTATCAGAACTATGAAAAACAACAGGTATGTGATTACAGGCAAATACGGGGTAATTAAAGGCTAACCTTATGGAGTTTGTTCTACTCCAATAATAATGAAACACATTTTATGTATAAGTCTAGAGATCATCAAGCTCATTTTTTATATAAATCAACTGTTACCAGATTACTGGGCTGGTAAACACCATTGCATAAGGGTATGTATGTATGTATGTATGGGACAAAAGGGACTTGTTCATATGTGTTGCATTGATTTTCTGACACAAGATCTCAGTAGGAGCAGAAGGGTGAGGCAAGGTGACAGCAAAGCACTACCTCTTGGACTTTGGGATCATTGCTGTTTGGCTTGCTATATAAGCTGCAGAATCTTACCAGCTGAGCACAAGCACAACCAAGTGGATTTCCAGAGACACTTGCAAGCTCAGGTAAGAAGAGGAAATAAGAGGACCTAAACTGTTCTACTGACCGGTGGAAACGCGTTGTTGACCAACTGCTCTGTGCTTGTCTTAGGGTCCAAGAGCCATGAAGGTCCTCGCTGTGCTCGTCCTAGCTGTTTTTACTGGTGAGTATGTTGGGAAAACATTATTTTTCCTTAAAGGCTAATTTACCATGCACTACTGACATTTTTGTAAGATTCCTAAACTGCTTTTCTGTCTGCCCAACAGGCTGCAATGCCAATCTCTTCTATGCTGATGCACCAAAGCCCCAGCTGGAAGTGATGACAGATGCTTTCTGGGACTACGTTGCAAAAGCCACTCAGACAGCTGATGACACCCTGCAGCTGATCAAAAAGTCTCAGATTGGCCAGGACATCAGGTAGACCACCAATGACATTTAGATAGCTAAATAATACTTGATAATATTTAGTAAAATGTGGAGACTAACTGCAAACACCATTGTCCTGCTTTTGTTTTCTTGTCCCCTTGCTTATCTAGCACCCGTCTGACAGACGGTGCTGACGTGGCCAACCAGTATGCCGTCTCACTGCAGGAGCAGCTTCCTATTGGAACCCAGGAAATGATCAACAAATTCACCACAGAGGCTGAAATGCTGAAAGAACGTGTGTCCCAGGAGCTCAACACAGCCCGGGAGAAACTGGAGCCTTACACCGAGAACATCAAGACCCAAATGCAGCAGAGAGTGGAGCAGATCAAACAGGAGCTGGCCCCGTATGCCGACTCCCTGGACGCCGACACCCTGAGGACCACTCTGATTCAGAAGAGCGAGGATCTGAAGGCCAGCGTGGAGCAGTCTGTGCAGGAGCTGAATGAGCTGGTGGGACCATATGCTGACAACCTGAAGGGAAAGTTGGAACCCCACCTGGAGGAGTTCAAGCAGCGAGCGATCCCCGTGACCGAGAGAGTCCAGAGCGAGCTCACACAGAAAGCCCAGCAAGTGAAAGAAATGGCTGCTCCCTATGTTGAAGATCTGAGAGAGAAGCTGGACCCGTACGCCCAGGACCTCAAGGATCGTCTCACCACCCTGTATGAATCCTACATTAAAACCAACTAAGTCAAACTCCAGGTGCCACTGAACCAAAAACTGTGTTAAATAAAACCAAATTATTTTATCCCTGACCCCAGTAACACGTCATTTTCAGTAGCATTAACTCACCTTTCTTGAAAGTTGTGATTATTGTTAAATGTACCTACGTTGTCAAAAACGTTAAGACATAAGTTAAAGTTGGTCTGTGACCACACGTTGTATTATGGAAAATAAAGTAAAACCAATGTAAGCTATGTGCTTTGTGTGCTTTTTAAACTATGATAAAAATGTACAAGTGTCTTCAGAATAATTTATCTCTAACTGTGCAGGAATGACAGGGTAATTTTATGACAATATCAATTCATTTAAAATATTTATTATACATAAGCTGTTGCAACTGTACACCAAATACTTGTCGACTCTTCAGCATTTATGAGCAAGTAAAAAGTATATATAGTCTGTGAAACAGTATAATATACTATAACCTAAATTACAAAAAAGTTGGGTCATTGTGGAAAGTGTCACAATGATTTGGAAATTTTGTAAACCAAAATTTTATTCTCAAGTATCATAATAAACAAACTTGTTTTTTTATTCAACCTTTATTTCATCAGGTTAATCTCAGTGAGCCTCGAGGACTCATTTACAAGAGCGACCTGCTACAAACTAAAGAGTGATGACAACAATAACAGTAGAAATTTCCTTAAACAATCAACAATAGACAAACATAAAAGAGAAATACAGATTTTTTTAACAAATTAAAAACAAAATATTAAAGTAACAAAAACATTATAAAGTAGATGTAGAAAATCAGTAGCAGTAATCAGTAACAGGAACATGTCTGCATTGGGTTTTTGCCAGGATTCCAACAGATTCTTAAAACCATTTAGAGAGGTCAAGGCAGAGAGCTTTAATTTTAATCTTATTACTAAAACTAAGAAATCGTTCCATTTCTGGAAAAATGAATGGGTCCATTTGAATTTCATGGAAGAAAAACTTCTTCTTTTTTTAAGTTGGAATTCGGCAACTAAAGGCTGTAAGTGGTATGAATGAAAAACATCTAGAAGAACATTCTGCAATGCATTAGGTTAATTAGCAGTAGATCAGTAAGAAAACTTGGCAAACAAAAGGCATTTTAGAGAAGCTGAATCTCAGAGTTAGTGATATTTCTACATGTTTATGCTATGTTTTCATCAATCAATCAATCAATCAATCAAACTTTATTTATAGAGCCCTTTCCAGCAGCCAAAAGGTGCACAAAGTGCTGAACAATACAGAATTAAAAACAAACAATTACGAATTTAAAAAACCAGCCATGAACGATCTCTGGAAACATCAGCATTTTTCTGATGTTGACTGTGAAAAGAAATATGTGTTTACACGGATAAAGCTGTACTTGTTGAATCTGTTCCATGCCGGGTCAATGGTGGGCGCTGTGATTTTTATATTTCAATGACACGTGTAGGTGCAAAGGTACTTTAGTCTTGAGCACGACAACGGTTACGTCCACATGGTGAATGTACAGACGCTCGTTTGGACCAAAGATGAGTTTGGGTTGCTCCTAAACAGTGAGAAACACAAACAGCACTCTGCTTAACACCATATTACCAGCGCTGTTGTTCATCTGCTTGCACAAGTACAGAAAAACCATTGACCGCAACCATGTACTTGTACAATTTTACACCAATTCAGGCTGTTTTCAAAACCATTTAAAAAAATTCAATGTTTTTGAGATATGTTGCTACCTTGTAAAATATGATTTAATGAGTTTTGCAAATCCACGCATCCATTATCTTTTACCTGCTACTTCCCCCTCGGTTCACCGGGCGGTACCCATCAGAGGCTCTGGTACCCATATACAGCAGTCACTGTGTGAAAGGTGGGGTACACCATGGACAGGTCTCCAGTCACAGAGACACACAGAGACAAACAACCATTCACTCTCTCACTCACACCTAGGGACAATTTAGAGTTACCAATCAGTCTAACATGTTTTTGATCTGTGGGAGGAAACGGAAGTACACGGAGAGAAACCCACGCATGCATGGAGAGAACATGTAAACTCCACACAGAAAGGCCCTTCCGGCTGTGATTCGATCCATTGACTTTCTCACTGAGAGGCAGCAGCTCAACTGTATGCTGCCCAGTTTTACAAATAATTACATTAAATTGTATTTATATTATACACAGCATTTCAACATTTTTTGTGATGTGGTTGTCAGTTAAATTCAACAAAACAAATTATACAAAAAACTGGCATAAGTTTTTATAATCAAAATTAAAATCAAGTTTTCAAGATTAGATGCCAGCAATAAAACTCAGAATACCCAGAAATAACCCAGACATGGACAGGTGGATCCTTCTTTTTTTATATACTGTACATATATATATATAAATATATATATATA
>JBBPBX010013529.1:20366-37391 GCA_038048925.1 Garcialebias charrua
GGTGTGTAGTTGTGTTTTCAATGGCTGATGAAAACAGAGCATTTTAATGAAAGTGTGCATGTAAAGAACTGTTTATACATCTGAATGAAACAATATTTATTTTCACTACTTTGTGCTCCCATCTGACCACTATCAAACAATTATAAACCTAGCATTCCTTGAAGAAATAAGAAGTGCCTTTTATATCAAAGTTTTCATCTTATCCTGAGAAACCAAAAAAAGAAGAGTTGAAACCATTTTAGTCAAACATTAAAAATAACACTATGCAAAACCTCACGTGCTATAGCAAAATAAAGTAAAAAATAATAATCTCAGACTGTGGGTTATAAACTATTATCATCTACAACCATGTCGCATTTTAGTATAAATGACTGATTTTTTTGTTTGTTGGCTAAAGCTGTGGCAGCCATCTTGAATTGGACTCCAAACACTAATTAGTTGTAGATATATGCAATTATTGCTTTTTGAAATTTCATTAAGAGCCATCGGACAGTGGTTAAGATATTTTAGTTACAGAAAAATAGATGACAGCGTGCGCCATGGATGAGTAGGCTATCAGTCAAAACCACGTTATATTTTTGCACAATAGACGTAGAATTAACTGAATTATAGCAATCGTTTGTGTTTTTTAAGGTCAGTTGGCTGTGGATGCTATCTTCAATCAGATTGTATTTAATAAAACTAAATGCGTTGTACAGGTACGTGTGATTGTTATTTCCAGAAACTTTCATTAAAATTCATCCAGTGGTTGAAGACATGTTTTACTGACAGTCAGAGGTGACTTGATTATGTAGGTGAACAGAGCTCTCATGCAATATGTTGGCAGCAAAAATATGATTTTAGTTCAATACTTGTAAAACTAACATGTGAGTTACAGCATTTTTACATTTTGATTGAACATTCCCCACGGGTCAAATTGGCCCAGAAACATTACGGCTGTTCCTCAGAAATGAACGCAACAGGAGGGTCTGTGGCCAATTTCATGATTATTTTCTGGAAGTTTTATGAAAACTTTTCCATTTGTCCTTGAGATATTTTGATAACAGGCAGACACGCACAGGAAAAAACACATCATCCTCCTTTGCCTTTCAGTGATGGCTGATAAAAACTTGTAAATATGAGGTACATTAAGGTAAAATACAAAAACAAATGCATTAGATGCTTGAAATTCAATAACATCAAATCACTTAATTCTTCAACCATTTCTTTTAGTTTAGTTTAAGTTTAATTAGTTTATTCATTTCAAATTTAAAACACAGAATAAAAAAATTACAGAACCATATGCAGAAACAAAATAACACATTTAAAATGAAAGGAAGCAGAAGAAGAAAACAATCTTATAATATCTGCCCCTTCTTAAAACAAAAATAAATTTAAACAATCAATTCAAGCAACAATTATCCATGAACCATATTAATAACAAATAATATAACTAATTTATAGAGATTTTAAATATATAACATTTATACATAACTTTTCAACAATCTATTCTTAATCATTTTCTTAAACACAGACATTGCAACTTTAACATCATCTTCCAAGCCATATACCAAATGTATTAAAGCAAAACGACCCTTTAAACTATGTGGTTTAACGAAAATGTCAGTTCCCTTTAAATTATAACAACTTTTCTTTTTTACAAAAAGCTTTTGAATATACAGTATACATTTCTGGGATATTAAATATAAAGTAAATTAAATGCAATGCAATTAGCTTGAAATGTGTTTAAATTATTAAAACAATTATATTTAAGAATGTAAAAATGTGCTTTGCGATGCATTAAATGTGTTTTTATGATGCATACTGCTAAATTAATTTGTTGAACTGTGGAAAAATGCACGTGTGTTTGAAAGGAGACAGAATGTCTGATTGCATCAATTTAATCCACAATGCTCTATTTCAATAAACTGCTGCAGCTTTCATCACATATAGTCAAACCTCCTTTCTGAAATGTTCTTCGTTGATGGAGGAGCCATTAATCATCAGGAGTGAAACTTCTCTGTGCTTCTCTCGGACGCGGCGTGTTTTGACACGTTGCGTACAGCCAAATCACCGTGACCTCGTGAACGCGCGCGCGCGTGACTGAGCAATCCTCCCCCCACCTCCCCCACCCCCGCTGTCAGGCGTGTGCAGCCTCTGGGGGTTATAAAAAGCCTCAGCCACCGACCCGGGAGCACCGAGGAAGCTCAAGCTCTCAGGTGAGACCAACAGAAACATGTTCTCTCTGCAGAACTACAAGTCTGACGAACTTCTTCTTTTTGTCTTTCTTAACATTTGAGCTGCTTTATCGTTGTATGAACACTCAGAGTCTCTGATGTTTTGCCACAGGTGAATTTGTCAACCAACCATGAAGGCTGCAGCTCTGATCCTTGCTCTGGCGGTCATCACCGGTATGTTCTGTGCCGTTTACCTCATGGAAACATCATATGGTTCTTGTTTCATCATCATCATATCAGTGTTCTTGTTTCATCATCATCATATATTTGTGCTCTTTGAAGGCTGCAATGCCCGTGCCGCGCATCAGCCTGATGCCAGCCTGGCCCGCTTGGAGGAAAGCGTGGATCGCTTCTGGCAGTACATCAGTGAGCTCAACCAGAAAGCGGAGCTCAAGACCACTGAGCTCAACCAGGACCTGGAGTAAGTGCTCGTTTGTTGACTTCACCGAGTTGTCCTGTGAAGACGTCTCCTGGTCTCCTGTGCATTGTCGTCCCGCATGTTGATGTTGGTTGTGATGCTTCCAGTACCCTGATCACCAACGCCATGGCGGAGCTGACGACGTACAAAGATGATATCCAGACCAAGCTGGCGCCTCACGCGTTGGCCTCCACCACCCAGATGTCCGAGGACCTGCAGCTTCTGGCCACCAAGCTGCAGACGGACATGACTGACGCCAAGGCGCGCAGCAACGTGTACCTGGACGAGCTGAAGAGCATGGTGGATCACAATTTGGATGGCGTCCGCAACCGCATCACCGCTTACACCAACAAGCTGAGGAAGCGGCTGACCAAAGACACGGAAGAGATCCGAGAGTGAGTTGGGCTTGCAGTGCGTCTCGCGTATCTTTTACTCCCTCGTTTTTATGACGTCAAACCTAACTGTTTTCTTTTTCTGTTTGTTTGTTGTTCCTCAAGAACCACTGCCACTTACCTGGGGGAGCTGCAGTCCCGCGCCACCCAGAACCTGGAGACCGTGAAGGAAAACGTCGAGCCGTTCGTCCATCAGACCGGCGACACCGCCGGCCAGAAGCTGAGAGACATCTCGGTGAGGCTGGAGACCCAGGCGGAGAACTTCAAGAGCCAACTGGAGAGCACCCTGCAGGAGCTGAGCACGTCCATGGACGACAAGCTGGAGGAGCTCACGAAGGTGCTCGCACCTTACGCCACCCAGTTCCGCGAGCAGTTCGAGACCATCCTGGACAAAGTCAAGGAGACGGCCACTGCTTAAAGAAAGACTTTAACGATGTTTTAAAAAAGATGACAAAAGCAAAAGAAATGAGAATCGGTTATTTGTTTATATCGTAACAAAAGCTGCTGTACTTTTTTAGGCTTTAGTGTCCAGGATACACGTGCGGGGGGGTTGTCCCTCGCCAACTTTCTTGTTCACTAAACAAGCAGCAGCGTGTGATCTCATACTCGTTGATATGCTTTGCTTTTTCTACTTTGAATTAAACAATCCCCCATTTTTTTTACCCTAAAACATTTTTGTGTTTGACGTTTTCTACATTTCGCTGCTGGGTTTTAGTTCGATCATTGCACTGAGTGATGTTGCGATCGGGTCCACGAGTTTCACAGGCGACACTAAACTACATCGGTGTTGTCTGTTAGTCTGTGTTGTACTTCTGGGGCACGAACGTGAAACAAAGACCTACTTGGTGAAAGAATGTGAGCGAAGAGTGCAACGCTCTTGTGTGTTCGCCGGAAGTGATCTGAAGGTTTCATGTGCTGTGCACCCCCCACCGTGCTGCTGTCTGCAAGTGAACACCGCCTGTTTCTGCGTTTGTGCTGACCAGTGCTGCGTGAATAAATAAAATAAATTTAAAAAAAGGCTTCGTTTCTCCAGCTTGTGTTTCTCATCACACATTTCACAAAGCTAATTTATTTAAAACAAAGTCCAGTTACGTTTTAACTTCACAGACCCCCGTCACTGTTGTACCTCATGTAGATAGTTTAGTTTGTTTTCATTAGATAAGCCTAGACGATCAAACTGGGAATCTTTTTTTTTTTGTTTGGGAACTATTTAAGTTTGATTGGTTCAAACTGATTACATTAGTTTTAATGCAATCACTGCAGTCCTTTTATATGATGGTAAGCCTGTTTCCTTATCTCAAATGATTTAGATACTATGAATCCAATCAGCTACTTAGACTACAAGCATGTCTTAAAGACATAAAAACCTGGATGACCCTAAACTTTCTGCTTTTGAACACAGACAAGACTGAGGTTTTAGTTTTTGGACCTGATCATCTTGGGAAAAACATTTTTTCAGTCTTTCACCCTCCTTGGATGACATTAATGTGGCCTCCAGCTCTAATGTTAAAAATCTTGGTGTTATTTTTGATCAGGACATGTCTTTTATCCCCCACATTAAAAATGTTACTATCTTCTTCCACCTGCGTAATATCAAAAATTAGAAACATTGTATCTAAAATGATGCAGAAAAATCGGTACATGCATTTGTCATGTCTCTGGATTATTGCAATGGTTTATTATCTGGGTGTTCAAATACAGTACTTCTTTAAAACATCTTCAGTTAATCCAAAAATGCTGCTGCCAGAGTCTTAAATGGAGTTAGTAGGAGAGATCATGTCAGAGTCACAGATTCTTTATTGTCGTTCCACCACGTGTGGTACATGTGGTGGAACGAAATTGTGTACACAGGGTCCCAGTTACATCCAACAATAAACTGTACAAGAAAAACAGTAAAAAGATCTAAGATATGAACTAAGAAAAACATCAACTAAAAATGCGTTAAGCACTAGTAGCCTAGAAAAATAAAAACAATACGCCCAACAGCAGCACAAACATGAGTCTGTGTGAGCAGATGAACACAAATGAACACAGCAACATGAAACAGATCAGCAGCAACATGAAACAGATCAGCAGCAACATGAAACAGATCAGCAGCAACATGAAACAGATCAGCAGCAACATGAAACAGATCAGCAGCAACATGAAACAGATCAGCAGCAACATGAAACAGATCAGCAGCAACATGAAACAGATCAGCAGCAACATGAAACAGATCAGCAGCAACATGAAACAGATCAGCAGCAACATGAAACAGATCAGCAGCAACATGAAACAGATCAGCAGCAACATGAAACAGATCAGCAGCAACATGAAACAGATCAGCAGCAACATGAAACAGATCAGCAGCAACATGAAACAGATCAGCAGCAACATGAAACAGATCAGCAGCAACATGAAACAGATCAGCAGCAACATGAAACAGATCAGCAGCAACATGAAACAGATCAGCAGCAACATGAAACAGATCAGCAGCAACATGAAACAGATCAGCAGCAACATGAAACAGATCAGCAGCAACATGAAACAGATCAGCAGCAACATGAAACAGATCAGCAGCAACATGAAACAGATCAGCAGCAACATGAAACAGATCAGCAGCAACATGAAACAGATCAGCAGCAACATGAAACAGATCAGCAGCAACATGAAACAGATCAGCAGCAACATGAAACAGATCAGCAGCAACATGAAACAGATCAGCAGCAACATGAAACAGATCAGCAGCAACATGAAACAGATCAGCAGCAACATGAAACAGATCAGCAGCAACATGAAACAGATCAGCAGCAACATGAAACAGATCAGCAGCAACATGAAACAGATCAGCAGCAACATGAAACAGATCAGCAGCAACATGAAACAGATCAGCAGCAACATGAAACAGATCAGCAGCAACATGAAACAGATCAGCAGCAACATGAAACAGATCAGCAGCAACATGAAACAGATCAGCAGCAACATGAAACAGATCAGCAGCAACATGAAACAGATCAGCAGCAACATGAAACAGATCAGCAGCAACATGAAACAGATCAGCAGCAACATGAAACAGATCAGCAGCAACATGAAACAGATCAGCAGCAACATGAAACAGATCAGCAGCAACATGAAACAGATCAGCAGCAACATGAAACAGATCAGCAGCAACATGAAACAGATCAGCAGCAACATGAAACAGATCAGCAGCAACATGAAACAGATCAGCAGCAACATGAAACAGATCAGCAGCAACATGAAACAGATCAGCAGCAACATGAAACAGATCAGCAGCAACATGAAACAGATCAGCAGCAACATGAAACAGATCAGCAGCAACATGAAACAGATCAGCAGCAACATGAAACAGATCAGCAGCAACATGAAACAGATCAGCAGCAACATGAAACAGATCAGCAGCAACATGAAACAGATCAGCAGCAACATGAAACAGATCAGCAGCAACATGAAACAGATCAGCAGCAACATGAAACAGATCAGCAGCAACATGAAACAGATCAGCAGCAACATGAAACAGATCAGCAGCAACATGAAACAGATCAGCAGCAACATGAAACAGATCAGCAGCAACATGAAACAGATCAGCAGCAACATGAAACAGATCAGCAGCAACATGAAACAGATCAGCAGCAACATGAAACAGATCAGCAGCAACATGAAACAGATCAGCAGCAACATGAAACAGATCAGCAGCAACATGAAACAGATCAGCAGCAACATGAAACAGATCAGCAGCAACATGAAACAGATCAGCAGCAACATGAAACAGATCAGCAGCAACATGAAACAGATCAGCAGCAACATGAAACAGATCAGCAGCAACATGAAACAGATTAGCAGCAACATGAAACAGATCAGCAGCAACATGAAACAGATCAGCAGCATGTTGTGATTATCCTGGTTAGATATTCATGATGAGTCTGACAGCCTCGGGGTAAAAGCTGTTCCTCAGACTAGTGGTTCTACACTTAATGCTTCTTAATAAGCTCCTTCCTGAAGGGAGCGGGGCAAAAAGTGTGTGTGCTGCAGGAGTGGGGTCTTTCATGATGCAGGTGGCCCTCTTCCTGCATCTAGAGGTGTAGATGTCTGTGATGCTGGGGAGGCTGACTCCAACATTCTTCTGTGCAGACTTCACCACATTTCTGCAGTTTTAGCTTCTCTCCATTGCCTCCCTGTCAAGTCCAGATTGTATTCAAAATCGTACTTTGTACTTATAACCCACAAAGCTCCCAACAACCTAGCTCCATCTTGTATTCTAGATCTTATTGTTCCATATTTTCCTAACAGAGCACTTTGCTGACTGCAGGTTTACTTACAGTCCCTAGAGTTTCCAAAAGCAGAATGGGAGAAGA
The DNA here is from genome assembly GCA_038048925.1 of Garcialebias charrua. NCBI lineage: Eukaryota > Metazoa > Chordata > Actinopteri > Cyprinodontiformes > Rivulidae > Garcialebias > Garcialebias charrua. Next base: position 27,745 of record JBBPBX010013529.1, read on the forward strand.
TCTTTCAGTTATCAGGCTCCTCTCTTGTGGAACCAGTTTCTGTCCATAAGGCTGACACGTTGTCCAGTTCTAAGACTGGGCTTAAGACTTTCCTTTTTAATAAATCCTATAGTTAAGACTGGCTTGTTATGCTGCTATAGGCTTAGACCACTAGAGGACTAATTCGCCTAATTTCCTTAAATTAATTGTTAAAATTGAATAGTTTTCATTTGATACTATTTCTATCTGAACATGTGCTTCTCGACCTGCCATTGTGTATCTGTTCCTCTCAAACTCAGCCGGTCGAAGCAGATGTCCACTTGTCCTGAACCTGGTTCTGCTAAAGGTTTCTTCCTCATGAGGGAGTTTTTCCTTTCCACTGTCGCCTCCGTGCTTGCTCAAGATGAGAGTCTGCAATGAAGTTAAACCCAAAGCAGTCTGCTCCTCAAATAAATAATGCTAAATTATAATTTTTAAATCTGAATGTTTCTGTTCAGTGCCCTGAGACGACTATTGTTGTGACTTGGCGCTATGTAAATAAGCTGAACTGAATTAAAGCATGAAACTGTTGACCTTTCTTCATTGTGCTCCATTACAAGAAGTCAACCGCATGAGTGGAGAAGAAGAACTGAGTGAGGTTTAACACAAAATCTTCAGCTGAAAGTGCAAACCGAAACTTTTAGTCCCTCTTTGTGTTTGTACTCCACACCATCCACAGTTTTTGTGCAAACAGCCACCCCCACATCCCTCAGTCTGACAGTTTGTTTGTCCGGGCTTGTTTAGATCGGCTCCCAGATTTATTTTCTCTTCATCCCAGCAGGCGTTTGGGAACATTTTGTGCCTAAATCACTTTGTTTTTTTTTTACCGTAAAGTTTACAGTGATGTACCTATTCAACCTTTATCCACACTTGCATGATGATGAAGAAGTCATACTTGTTTGCAAAAAAAACATTCCACGGATAGTAAAAAAAGTTACAAATGAGTCCGTAGTTGGTGGTCTTGTGCATGTTGCTTTGTTCCTGGCATTCTCCCTGCATCTTTGCATAAAATTACTCCTCATATAAAAATAAATGTAAAGAAGAACACTCAACTTCCTGTATTCATACCATCATCTGGTTGGCATTTTACTTATTAGTAAAAGCAAGTGGTTCAAAAGTTTTAGCAGCTGTGTTTGAAACTTTTGTCACGTCCATCATCCGCAGCAGGATTTGCTGTCCGGAGCAGAGCCCAGCAGAGGACACTGTTTGCCCCCATCTTTGTACAATTTGCATCCTCCGACCTTTCCACTCACATCCAGGCTGCACACACCACTGCAGCTGTGTTTTCTTTATTGGAAGACCAGGCGGGCTCTATAGGTCTTGCAAAACAAGACAAACAAACAATGCACATCGTACGATCGAAGAATCACTTAAGCAGCATAGAGTTAAAGTAAAGCAACTTTTTTTTTACAGTTTACTCTTTATTGTAAGAATTAAGATGGATGCAATATTGTTGAAAAAAGAAGTTTAAAAGCTGTTTGAAAGAAGTCAGGGTGATTAAATTGTTATCAATCTTTGCAGAAATGCATATGACTCATGATCTTTCATGCCAGAACATGATCTGTTATCACTTAAATGCTATGGGTGACTCTCAGCTACTGCCACACTCAACTATAATTAAAAAAAAATGATTTTGTTGTTTTTGTGTTGACTTCCTTTGATTAGTTGTTGTGGTCATCCAGAACGGTATCAACTGTGAAAGTTAATCAGCTTTACGTCCTGCAGTTGATTTCTTAAGAGTTTTAAATGAAAACAAAATGTAACACCTTTGCTGGCAGGCGAGAATTTCTTTTAAAAAAGAAAGTATTAGTTTTACATACAGGTAGTCCTCGACTTACAATGGAGATCCGTTTCTACGCTGCGTCGTAACCCGAATTTCAACGTAAGTCGGAACATACGTCCAAACTGCACCTTTTACGTACAATATACTGTATTTTACCAAGCACTTAGCCTATCCTAAAACAGTACCCTACATAATTATCAAAAAACACATACATTTGAGAGCCATAATGAAGTGAAAAAAGAGTTAATTTCCTACTCAGGAATGCTGGTGTAGCCATTTCCTCAGTTCCTCCGTTCCTCCTCCGGATTCTGCATTTGTTTACGTCGTAAAACCACCTGTCCATAAAACAGCTACTTTTCCACAGCTGCTGCCTGTCGAGCTTGGTCCAACAAGTTTTGTTTTGTTTTTTTGAATGTCCAGAGGACCAGACTTAGCTTTTTTAGAGAGTACATGGCAGCTGTAGCCTCCGCAGCTAACCGGAAACTGCCGGAAACTGCGTAACTCGGCTTTTCAAAATAAAAAATTCAAAATATGATAATTTAAAGTCTGATTTTAAGGAAGCCAAATCGATTCCTGTCTTTAAGAAACGTGTTAAAGTTGATTTGTTGAACAAATATAAATGACTGTATTGAGTATATATATAAATTTTGGTTAAACGAGTTGTTTACTTATTTAGTTATTATAGAGCACTTAGTTTGTATTAGATGAAAAAAGGAGCAGATTTAACAAGATATTTTCTTCATCTGCTACCTTTCATTTTATGTTTTTTCTTTTCATTTTCATATATTTATGCTATTTGTTGTATTTTATTCTTATAAAATGAATAAACTTTATAATAAAAAAATAATAAAAAAAAATATATTTTTATTTTTATTTTTAAATTGAGATGCGTGTCGTAACCACGAAACGTTATAACTCAAGACCGTTGTAAGTCGAGGCCTGTAATTGGAAACTGTAGTTCGACAATCAAACCTACAACTTAAAATTTTCTTGAAGTGAAATTTGTGGTTGTTTTTGTTTCAGTTTATCGATGCTCTTCAGAGACACCCACTTGGTTGATGACAAACCATGTTTACCACATCTGTCTGTGTTAAAGGGTGCTCTGCGTAAAGCAAAACGATGACTAACTCTGTTTATCAGCTCTCCATCCACCCCATAAAATCCATCCTTTATAGGAATGTGTTTATTTTCTGACTGACGAGGGAAACTCCTCGCAGCCAGTTGTGTTGAAGGATTACTCACGACGGGCACAAACAGGAAAAGCAGCAGCATCCTGCTGCTTCAGCACTTCTGCTCCGTCTGTTCCTGTAGGGTGGCTGCACTTTGACAACTGCCCAACAACAGCAATGGACAAAAATGAGCAGGTGCTAGCTAGCCCGTGACTGCAAGTAACCCCTTTAAAAACATCCCTGCAGGGACTTTTTGCAACCTCGTGTCCACTTCATTCTTTCCGTGTTTTCCAGAGCTGGCACACACTGCAGGGGCCTCGCTCAAACACAAAAACAACTTTTTGGGGGGGCTCGTTACTGAACATTAGGAGGATGTTTGATAGGCACTTTCATACCTGGTTCCTTGTGTAACTGTTCAAAAAGAGATTGTTTGCAGTTTGCATGCAAGTCCAGGCTTCCATATAAAATCTGCAGGCCATTTTCTGAAATGGAGATTTAGTCATTCAGGGATATTTTGGATACTGGGTGCTCAGGTGGAGTGTATTTATCACAACAATACAAACTTCTACGATCAAATCTTCTGCAATAAATGACCTTTTGTTGCTTATGAATGAAAAATAAGATTTTATGCAGGGATAAGGGCATTGAATTGTAAACCAAAACATATTTTTTGCTTATGTTTTCCAGTTTAAATGAAGGGTTACTGCAGTACATCAACCGTTCTTGTTTTGAGTCACATGCTATCTGGCAGACGTGACGTTGTCTTTGTCATTTCCCTTTTAGGAAAAGGTCAGTTTGCAAACAGAGTTTAGAAGGGAGAATTTATTTTGAGTAAAGCAGAACAAATGAAAAAAAAAAAAACACAGAAAAGCATGGCTTTTTAGCTGTTTGGCTTTTGTGCCTAAAACAAAGCACATAAGACAGGGGTGTCCAAAGTGTCCAAAATGTGGCCCGAGAGCCATTTGCGGCCCTTGTAGTGATTTTTTTTTGGCCCAAGACTGCAATTAAAGAATGGTATAATTTTGAAACACATGCTTAAGAGGTTGATGCAGACGTAGACCTTGTTTAGATTTAACAGTGATACTTTTTCAAGTTTTATTTTTAACAGCAAAACAGATTAAAATTATACCCTGATGCATGCTCAATAATCCAGGTAGAAAAGTCTAAAAAAGCTAAGTCTGGTCCTATGGACATTCAAAAAAACAAAAACAAAAACAGATTAAAATTATCTCATCAATATTATAGGTAAGTACAATACAAATATTTAGCTATAATTAATCCCTTTATCTTACAACAAATCTTCAGTGATCTACCAAAAAGTAGAATTTTGGATAATAATTCATAAAACTTGGCTAAATACAGCAAGGGTTTTCAAATAAATTTATTTCAGTTGATTTAATAATCAATGGGGAAAAAACTGGACATTTTTAAAAGAATATAAAGTGGTATCACTGACATACAAGTTGATCAATGTTACCAGTGTCCCTTCAAACCTTCCATGGATCTGTTTTAGTGATGCCAGCTGGACGAGTTTTCAGAACTTTGATGGTGACAGGCTCTGTCCCTGTCTGTTTCTTTATGTTTATTTGTGTTCCCCTCCTGTCATACTTTTGTCATTCTGAGCTTTGTGTTTTCTGTTTCCTGTGTACCTCATTCAGTCTCTGTCATTTACCACTCACTCCTCAGTCTGCCTCTCTTGTCTCAAGCCTTCAGTCATTCATTCACACCTGTCTCATCAGCCACCAACCAAGCTGCACTCATTACTCACTCTTACTCTGATGTCCTGTCCTGTCCTGCTCCTGTTTTCCAGAGTAAGTTTTTGCTGCCCTGACAGCATTTTGTTTTGTTGTTTAAAATAAATAATTGTTATTTTAAACCCCTGCCTCGTTCGCTTGCCTGCACGTGGGTCTAAAACAAGAGGATCCTGACAGATGGTCACCCACCCTCTTTAAAGAGGTGGAACTCAAACTTAAAAGCACAAAAAACCAAATAATAGAACATAAAAAAATCGAATAAATTAAATTATTTAAATAAATAAATAAACAAAAGGTTAATGTTTATTAGACTCCTAATGTTCTGGAGCTACAATCATTTAAACTAAGCTTTTAGCCTTTCTCAAAAAATGTTGAGAATTTAAAAATGGAGTGGATGGGGGAATAAAATCACAATTTTGAATTTGTTTTTCTTTTCTTAAATTTAGTTACTTTCTTGACCGTGAGACCTTTCATCTAGAGTCTAGATGAATTATTAGAATTATCATTATTATCTAGATTCTAGACAATTCTGACCCACCTATAAATATGTTTGGACACCCCTGACACAAGGCATCAACAATGTCTGGTAAAACAAAATGTAAAGTAAATGTAAAGCTTAGAATCTCAAGAATTTCTGTTTTCTCTGCAACGTATCTAAAAACAATGCATATTTTTTTCTAAACTCTGAGTATTAAGAAAATATAAAAATAATAAAGAAAAATAATACCAGCAATAATAAAATAAAGACAATGACAAACATAATTGTTATCGTAAACTTGAAATTAAAACTGTATATTTTGAATAGTTTTGCAGTCAGATTTGCTGCAGAATATTATGAATAAGTCTCATATCTTTAAGACGGGCTCTGAGTCTGGTACTGAACTCAGCTGTTTTACATCAAAACCAAACCAACAACAATAATCGCAGCCTGTTTGACACAGAGTCACCTATTTGCCAGCACTTCAGGTCCAAAGGAGCTGTTTTTAACAACTCATCTCTTATCCTATCAGTGATGACCTATGTTCCTCTACATCACATTTCTGCTTATCTGCTCAAACTGTTTTTGCTGACTGACAGACGGACAGACGTGTCATTGATCTACTGAGGTGTCAGTCTGTCAGTCCACTGAGTTGTTCAGACATGTACACAGATATTTCCAGGCTTTGTTGGAAACCTCTTCCTGAAGCCGACCACCATCTCCTGGGTCTTGACCACATTGAAAACCGGAGCAGTCTCCACGTAGTCGTCTGTTCCCAAACACTTTTATTAAACAGGCCATCAGTGCAATGTCATTAGACAGTTTATGCTCATTCTATGACTCAGCGTTGTATTAAATCAGTAGAAATACACAGTACAATGAACCAGAGGTATAAAAAGTACACAAAAAAGACAAGAGAGCATATGTTTATTGGTAAACAGAATGCTTATAAGAATGTTAAACTACAACCCAAATTCTGAAAACGTTGTGAAAAAATAGAAAAAATACTATAGTTTGCAATTCTTATAAACCAATATTTTATTTGCAATAGCAAATGTATGATAAACAGTAAATCTCAAACGTTTAACCTTACAAAATCTTTATTTTATTTTTTAATTAGATCTTTGTACACGATATGAGAGCAAAACATCTCAAGTATGTGTTGTATTTAAGAAACAACTGGAAGAGCATTTTGCAGCTAACAGATTAACTGGCACCAAGCCAGCAAGAGGACGGGGAAATAAAAGAGCATTCTGCATATATAGGAAGTAAAAAAGGACGGAGGTTCACCAGTCAGTCACAAAGTACTAGTATCTATAAAAAACATGCTGGTGAAGATCCTCAGTCATCCAAGACATGATAAGTTCAAAAAAACGTTCAATACAACACACTCATTGCTCTTTGCATTGAGAAAGCTCCTCAGATGAAGAGCAAAACATATTTTGTTACAAATAAAGTCCAGTTATTTTTGTATTGAAAGTTTTTTGAATCTATAGAAAAATGGAACTGTTTTAGAATAATGTTCAGCTGAAGACTTTGAATAAACAACTATTTAAAGTGCAGAACATCATCTAAAGGTGACAAGAATCTGGAGAAATATGTGTGTGCACAAAGGACCAGGACAAAAGTCAACATTAGATGTCTGTGATCGTCTGGACATCACTGCATGGGCTCAGGAACGCCTCCACAGATCTTGTCTGTAAACACAATTTACCATGCCAGCAAATGCAAGTTAAAGCGTTAATGCGAAGAAGAAGCCATGTGTGGAGACCATTCAGGAACATCACTGTCTTCTCTGGACCAAACCAGTCTGAGACATACGGAAAAGTGTTTGGTGGTCAGACCATTAAAAATGTATTTGTTTGGGAAACTATATGTGCACCACATCTTCTGTACTAAAGAGGAAGATGATCCAGTCAGTATGTTATGAGTTGCAGCTCAAATGTCTGCCTCCCTGATTGTATAGGGGTGCATTAGTGCCTCTAATGTGCACAACTTACACATCTAAAAAGCAGCCATCAATGCAGAAAATTAAATTTTGGAAAAACATATATGAAGCTAGAACTCTACACAAAATCATTTTCATTGTTTCAAGAACATTTTCTTGTCTGGTGAAAACACTCCAACTGGTCTCTTCAGTTCCTAAATCTTTCTGTACACACCGTTGTTAAAAGAAGGGCGGGTGCTTCACAAACACGGCTCTGTTCTACATGTTTTGTGATGTTGCTATAAAATTCAATTGATCTTATTTCTTGAGGTTGCAGGTTCGAGTCCAGGTTGTGTCAGGAAGGGCATCCAGTGGAAAATAAATTGCCAAATGTTTTCTTTTTTTTTTATTCATTTGATTCATTTTATAATAATGAGTTGCAATAATTAACATACATGTAATTGAAGAGAGAGAAAAAATGCATTAAAAGAAAATATTTACATAATGAATTACAACAATTAACATATGTAATTGAAAAAGCAAAAACATATAAAGAAAAAAACATATAAAGAAAAAAATGTATAAAATATAAAATGAAAGGTAGCAGATGAAGAAATATCTTATTAAATCTGCTCCTTATCTAATAGAATTTAAACAAAATGGTCTATAATAATAATAAGTAAATAACAATCAATCAAATGTTTCATGTGAGTTCTGTGGTGACTCCTGAAGATCGGAGCTGCTGAAATAAATGTGCTTACTTTGTTCATGTGTGAATAAAATGTGATTTTATGAGATGTTGCATTCTGATTTTATTCATTTTGCACTTTTTTTTCTCTTTTTTTCAAAATTGGGATTGCACCATATAACAAATTAATTTCTGCCTCTTTAATCCAGGTGCCGTGCGTGCAACATAAACACATAAAACCAACCTTCTTGTTATCAATGCTAATCTGATCTGCAGTGGGTCGGTCCGTGCTCATCAATAAAGTGGGCAGGAACGTCTCGAGGCCAATGTGCGTGCAGGCTTGACCTCAATTTCACGTTTTGCGTCACCTCCCCCTTAAACTCAGCCTGGCGTAGGCTATAAAAGGAGCATACTCTCACGTCACGCACCAAGACGCCTTTTTTTTTTATTCCATTTTCACCCGACACGGATAAAAACAGGTATGCATTTTATTATTACACAAATAAACCAACAGAAAAAAAGTTTAATAAAGCAGAAAGAGAGATCTAATGTTGTTGTAAACAAGACAAGAAGAGACTTTTTATTGGTTGACGGGAGCTGTCCAGTGTTGTGGTGCTGACGTCACAACTTGTTTTTCAGTCCGAAAACAGCCACTGGAGCAAAGTCCAGTTCTGAGGGCAGTAAAAATAAAATAAATAATAATAATAATAATTATTATTATTATTATTATTATTATAAATAAATAAATAAATGAATGAATAAATGAATGAATAACTTTTCTCTTTCTCCTCAGCATCACAGCCAACATGAGACTGTACCTTGCAGCTGCGGTGCTGATGCTGGCGTTTGTCGCTTACACAGGTAGGTCGAAGAGACAGAGAGAAGTAACGGTTTTCCTGCTGGTGGCGTCTGTACAGATGTTGTTTCCGGTCTTGCAGAGGCTCAGGATGCTCCTCAGGACGACTCGTTCGCCAACATCCAGGACAAAGTGACGGAGTTCGGCAAGGGCGTGGCTGAAAAGGCCCGGGACACCATCGAAACCATCAAGAACAGCGAATTTGCGCAGAAAACCCAGTGAGTAGCTCAGAACCATCACTTCCTGTCTGCACGCGCGGCTCTGTGTAACACCATGTCCTCCATCATCCTCCACAGCAACTGGTTCACGGAGAGCTTCGAGAAGCTCAAGACCAAGTTTTCTGAGATGTCCTAAGACTGAGAGGAGGTGGTCCATGGCTCCTCACCTGCACACACATCAACATGCTGAGAGGCCATGTTGGCCAGATTAAACACTTTGTGACATTTTTGTTTTAATCTGTTTGGAGTCAACTGTAAAAAAAAAAGTGCAATAAAAAACATCGAATGTGTATATTTTATTTCTGTTAACAGTGTTTCTCTATGCAAATAAAACAAGGATTTATGCACAAAAATAAATGATTATCATGATTACTTTGGGTGGGTTTGATAAAAATGGTTGAGGGCAAACTTTTGTTGTTGTTGTTGTTGTCGAATGTCATATCAGGAGACATATTGCACGCAGAACCGTATACTGAATAGAACAAGGTTTATGGCCCAATCATCCAGGTAGATAACAAACAAAAAAAAGTTATTAAATCATTTAGAGAAACTGGTCCAGATGAAATTATTTTACTTCTTTTTTTTTTTCAGACTGAATAGAGCTAACGTTTGTATTGAAAAAGTGGGATCTTGCTGAAGTGACATTTCAACAAGAGCAGCAAAATAATTACTGGCATTTCTCATGCTAAAATAAAATGTGTACCCAAGTATTCAGACAACTGTATTCAACAAAATAAACACACACACACACACACA